>BDUI01008052.1:65729-77150 GCA_002335545.1 Apodemus speciosus
GAACTGGGTTCAGATGCTGCCATGTTGCCTTGATTTCTGTTAGTAACGTTCCTACGTTTCCTTTTTGCCATCTGGTTATCTCTGGCATAAGTTGGCCTTGTTGTCACTGGCTGGTGTTTGAACCTCCCGTGAGCCTGTAATGGTAATTCCACACCTCTGGATGTCAGGGTTTCCCCTGGCTCGGATTGCTGGTATGCTACCTTCCTCTTGGATGCCCTTGGAGCCCTAATGCTTCCTGCCCCAAGCAATGCTATACTCGGGTTGTCTCTGTGAACCTGGTGCTGCCTGTCTGCTCCTTCAGGGTGCATAGATGGTGGATGCTTCAGGGACCTGAATTTCTGATTCAGAGCTGATTGCTCTGTAGGGCAGATGACCCTCCCCCAACTCAGTTGGTGCACGACTGGGTTGGCTTAGAGATGGCCCGCAGAGCCTCCTGGGCCCTGGCTACAGGCAAAAAACGAAAGCCTGGCAGGTTTCCACCAGAGCGATGGTAGTTTCAGATTAAGTCTGCGGACCTGGGCCCGCTTGAGGGCTCTCCACCAGTGACCTGGCTGCAAAATGGAGACTGCCACTGAGAGTGCTGGGAGGACCGCAGGGCAGGCAGCTCCCAACTGAGTTCGTGCAGAGCCCGGTGGGCATTGAGATGGCCTGCAGAGCCTCCCGGGCCCTGGCTACAGGYGAAAACGAAAGCCTGGCAGGTTTCCACCCGAGTGATCTGTCTTAGGGTTTCTATTCCTGCACAAACATCATGACCAAGAAGCAAGTTGGGGAGGAAAGGGTTTATTCAGCTTACACATCCACACAGCTGTTCATCACCAAAGCAAGTCAGGACTGGARTTCAAGCAGGTCAGGTAGCAGGAGCTGATGCAGAGACCATGGAGGGATGTTACTTACTGACTGGCTTTCCCTGGTTTGCTCAGCTTGCTCTCTGATAGAACCCAGGAGTACCAGCCCAGGGATGGCACCACCCACAAGGGTCCCTCCCACCCTTGATCACTAATTGAGAAAATGCCCCACAGTTGGATTCCATGGAGGCACTTTGCCAACTGAAGCTCCTTGCTTGGTGATAACTCCAGCCTGTGTCAAGTTGACACACACAACAAGCCAGTACACAGTTTAAACATTTTCTTTTATAAGAGTTTCAGTGGTTGTGGTGCCTCCTCACAGCAATAAAACCTAAATCGAGACAATAGAGAAGGAAGAAGGTGAAATAAGAGACAATAACGGAATACATGTTAGGAGGGACTCTGTGGGCATCAAGATGATGTAAGGGGGCAGAGCAGTGTCAGGCTAATAAGAACTACGTGTACGCATGTATGGAAATGGAAGCCATTATTTTCTATGCTAAGTAAAACAAAACTGGCTAAAAAGTGCCCCAATGGGAAGGTTGACTCGCCCCGTAAGTCAGTGCAGCTGTAGCTTCTGGAATCTGGAGGATTTGCCTTTGCCTGTGCCTTAATGACCTTGCCCAAGCATCCTGACTTCTCTGTCCTTCAGTGCCCTTACTTCGAAGTTGACAACAATAGTAGTAATGATGTCATAAGGTCTTCATGCTATTAGATGACCTCATAACAGCACCCCACTTAACAAAGGCTCTTAACAGGCATCAATCACAGCTGAGTAATTGTGATTCCCGCCCCCCCCCCACAAAGGCACGGCCTCTAGGGTTCATCTCAAGATTGGGACAGAGACAGAGATATAAGACAGAGACAGAGGCCACAGACCTGGCCACAAAGATAGGACAGGAGTGTAAGCAGTGGTCAAGCTGGCTTCTTCCAGATGGCAGACAGACAGACAGACAGACCATGCTGCACCTGGATGGAGCGCTGATCCAACCACCACCAGTTCACAGTATCCCTAGGCTCAGGACCCAGGCTGAAGGAGCCTTTTTATATGGAAGTCACATCCCTTCTCACAATGCAAACCTGAAAAGCCTCTGGGACCTGAGTCCAAGGTGAACTCTCCTGTCAGCTGATGCCATGACCTGGTCCTCCCTTCCCAGCCTTCCCCTGAGTCAGGTTGTCTGCACTGACATTCTCAGGGTATAATGAGGGAGGCCACACTCACAGGACTCACTCGGAGAACACGCACAGTGTAGCTATACACGGACGCACCGCCACAAGGTTACATACCCACGTGTTTCTGCTGTTCTCCTGTCTAGACAGACATTTCACAATTCCAGTCTCTGCCTATGTCCTCCTGTTCTTCCTTTTTCTGCATGCTCTCCTCCTCTCCTCCTCTTCGTCCTCTTCCTCCCCTTCCTTCCCAGCTTCCCTTTGTCCTCTTCCTCTGGGACACAGCATTTTCCTCTTTTCAGAGTCCAGTTGAATAGTATGCTATTTCACTTCTCGGGGAAATACTAATTCTTTTTAGAAAGATTCTTTTCCTTTTATCAGTCTGCAGTGCCAAGGATTGGGAACTCATCCAAACGGAGCCCAGCTGAAGCTGCTGCACAGAATGTGAAATGGCCCCAAATATCTCTGAGCCGTGGAATCAAAACCCCAGGCATGGGATCTACCGTGGTTCAGGACAAACAGACCAGAGAATTGGAAGCAGATAAGGAGAAATGGATTCCATGTCCTCCTAGGCTCCTATGCCTAAGGTCAAAACATAGTGCTTTATTGGGTCTCTAAAAGACAGTTGGACATTTTCAGAACAAAAGCACCTTGTTTAAATGGGGTTTGCATCACTAACCAATCAGCCACTCTTGGATTACTTAAACTCACCACTCATTTCTGCTTCTTCTGGGCACTAGTAGATACCCCAGCATGCTGGTTGTCGAGCTGATTTAAAACTAAGCTGGTAAAAGAAATAACACATCGCACCATAACATCATTGTGGTGCCAGCTCTGCCTTAATACCTAATATTGAATACCTTGGCTCAAAAAAAATGACTAATAAAATAAATGTCAGTGGACAGGAGGGCTATGGAGAACCTGCTTCAGAACAAATAGGTTTTTAAGAAAGTTGTGAATATTTTCCTCGGCAGCTGCCTTTGCGTGTAGTATTAACCAAGGCCGGGCTTTACTCTCTCTTCTCTTGCCCCTCTTTCTTCTCCGCCTCTCAGTCTACAGAGATAAACCCTGCCAGGAAGTCCCACTTGAAGCTGCTGTCAGCACATCTTCATATCTTTTTTCCTGGCTTTAAACATAGGAAAAAAGATTAAAACAAAATGTTTCCATTTCCTGACTATTTCTAGAAAAGTTAACTGGAAATGAAAGACAAAGGAGCCTTGATCTGCATTCCCCGTGGGGACTTGGTGGAATTCCCATGCTCTCCTTTTCCCAAGAGACCCCTTCGTGTCCCTGCACTAACAGGACACCTGGCATAGGCCACCCCTACATGTTCAAAACCAGCCGACTTGCCCCTGGCTTGCCCTGGGGAAGTGCTGGCCTCTAAGCATGCCGGCCCCTCTGGGCCTTCACTGCTTTAACCCACTGTGATCTAGCCTGGGACAGTTAGTGGGTCCACAGTGCCAGGGCCGTCTTGCTTCACCTTTGCTGTAATGCTCAGCACTGGGAAATCCAAACTACGTTCTACACAAACTCATTTGAAAACAAAGTTAGTGAAGCTAACGATGACTGAAAATGACATTTTAAAAGTAGCCACAATTGTCATATGCCATGCAAATCCATACTGCATCCAAAATTCTTGAAATTCACCAGGTGAGCCTTGGCCACACTCGACCTTGTTACAGCTTAGTTCTTTAAGCTACGAAAGGCAGAGGAGACACAAATCAAGTTCCAGCAGTTCCCATCAAAATTATTGATGAAAAAATTAGATGTATTTAGAAATGTTTTTCATAATTGAGCCTTTTTGATGTTTAAAATTTTCTTTGTACTACCCTCCCATGATCCCTTTTTCAACCAAGGGACAGTCGCATCCCTAACTCAGAGCTTAGGGGCAAAAACAGTAGGTTTTATAATATAAGCCATGTTGCAAGTACTATTTTTAATAGAATAATAGTCCATTTTATAAATAACAGCATTTTTAATTCAATGAAATATAGGAACTAAATTAATTCTTTTAGAGTTCCAAGTATTCTGGGAAAAGATTAACTCTGTAATGGCCTCAATTTACCCCCTTAGTAGCTTTTCCCAAAGTTGGCAGAAATCACTTTATGGCCACCATCTTTAGAATTGGGAGGGTCACTAAGGTCACTGGACCTCACGATCCCTAAGGATGTAGGTCTCTCTCTCTCATTGGATAAAATTTCAGCAAGGGTGGAGACAGGGATACAAGGCCACGCCTCCAGATAAGGAGTTGTTGGCAGCTGATGATTGCAGCAGGTTGGGGTGAGAGTCACTTTTCTCTGGGGCTGTGGGCCCTGGTAAGTTGTCCGTGTTCCAGTGGATGGCCCTACTCCTGTGAGTATAGAAGAAGCATCAATTATGCTCAATGGATTATAGATAGATAGATAGATAGATAGATAGATAGATAGATAGATAGATAGATATGTGTATAATATATTTATTATACATATATGGTTTGAAGTCAGTGTTGGTGAAGAGAAGTAATTTGTAGGCAGACAGTAAGGGGTGAGTGTGATCAAGAGTCACCGTATACAAGCATGATATTCATAAAGAACATTTGGGAAATACCTTCTCAAAGTTTCCTCAGGACTTTTCATGCTCTGAGAGAAACAAACAGTAGTTGTGATCAGGAACGTGTTCCTTTTTCAGGATTTCGGACGTTGGCTTGTCATGTTTCCTCCCTGACTGGTTTCGAATGGAAACGGTTCTAAGTAAGGCTCCAAGTGGTGATTACGCAACCAACCAGCCAGGAACCAGGAATGTCACGAGAACAAGCTTGGTCTTCTGATCCAGGCCCGGATCCCCTATGAGGAAGCGCTGTCGATTGCATCAGTGTTCAGTGAACCATGTCAAGGCTCCACGGTAGTTACCTGACGGGCTCCCCTACAAACCTCAAAACTAGCAAGTATTTGGAAGCCGAAGACGACTTTTCCTCAGGAAGCGGCTGCAGTGTGAAAGTTTTCCAAGTCCTTTCTTGCTGTGTGATATTCAGAGGAACTGCCCCTTTGCCTTTGAGACAGCAGAGATGCTGTTGGAAGACCCAAGCATTCCGAGTCATGAATCCCTCAACGTGCCAGGTCATACAAGCAGCATGGCTGCCTCGGGCGGGGTTCAATACTCCTTTCCCTGTGATTATGAAAATATCCTTATTATACTGCAATGTGGCATAGTGATTTGCATCTTTATTGTTTTCACTCAAAAGCTCCAAACTTATTTAGATAAGCACCATTAAGCAAAATTCTAAGTAATTAGTTCTTTTGATGCCTCCTGGTGACAGCAGAGGAGCTCAGAGACGTTTATTAGCAATTCCATTAGTCCCGGGTGGGGCGTACCATGCACAGAGCTGAGGCCCCGTACCAGCTGTCATTAAATGCTGAGATGGAATCAGCTATTTCCCCTTCCCCTGCCATTCTTCCTCAACCAGCCCCAGCTACTTAGGTGAGACCATTATATCATTTACTTTACAAACATACCACAAATCACTGCTAATGCAGAATCTCACTGGGGGCCACAGCATCACACCCACCTTAGAGAACTGTGAACTTCCATTTCCATCACACACACAATCAGAACTTCAAAACCAGAAGCGAATCTGAGGGCCTTTTTCATCCTTCCTGGTGGTGGGTCAGAGATAGATCTGAACACATGGATATCATTAAGGCTCACCATTAAGGTAAACAGGATCCACATTTCTCACCCCAAATGACTCCCAGAATCCAAATGAAATGAGCGCCCAGCCCATGGGCGTGGGGTGCTTTCAGTAACTGAAAATCTCCGGCCAGACATTCATTCTTCCCACAGTGACAAACGCTTCTGACCTCGTAAGTTGATATGGAATATATCAAAATGAGGAAAGCTGTTACAACGTAGAAAATAACCAAAGCTTCTCTGTTTATCTACTGTCGCTCCCATTCAAGAACAAACAGAAAAATTAGAAAGAAACTAGGTTCCACATCTGAGTGAAAACACACAGCGTTTGTGTTTCTGAGCCTGGGTTAATTTACCGGATGTAATATTTTCCAGGACTTAGGAGAGAAGATTAAGAGACAGGGAAGGGGTTTAAGGAGGAGGGGAGAGAAACAGAGCCCACGTGATTTAAAAGAAGCTGGCATACAGACCATGGAAGGACTTAAGCAGGATAGATAAGGAGCTGGAGTGGAGAAGAGAGGGTGGGTGGGGAGAGTTAACTAGAAGGAAGTATGTATCAAAGTTCTATGATGAAACCTGCTACTTTGTAAGCTAATTAAAAAGAGAAACAGAGAGAGAAAGAGAAACATGAAGTTGGATGGGTGGGAAGAAGGGAGAATCTGGGAGGAGATCCGGAAGTGGAAATGGTGATCAGAGTATATTGTATGAATTTAATGATGAGGGAGAAAAGAGAGAGGAGAGGTGAGGATGGACGGGGAGTAACTTAAAGGAAGATTTACATTAAGAACTTCAGGGCTCTGTCTCACGTATTTTAGAAAACAGGTCTTTGAGGGAACTAGCCACTGAGGCAGACAGGAAACTTGGGTCACAGCTGGTCTTCCAGTTTCTCCTGTGAAGCATCTTAAGACCCCCAGGTCTACAGCAGGCTGACCAGMTGCTGCTGATAACAAAGGGTGAAAGTCCAAGAACCCCGTTGTTCTAACTCGGGACCTCAGCCTCTCCTCACTTGCCTTGTGTCTTTGAGGCAGACTCTTTCCATGGAGTAAATACCCTGTATCTCCCACACTACAGCAAAAGCTAACTCAGCTGAGACTTCAAATGAGAGCTCTTATTACTATTACCTACCAGCGCTTTGTCAACAGATTTCCAAAGAATAGACTGGAAGGGCTGCTCTGTCCTACCTCTCCTGCTGAGGATCGGCCTCCGGAAGACTTTTAGGTTTTAAAACCAAATGTGCTTCTCAGTTCTGGCTCCTGAAGCTTCATGCAAAGTACCTGCTGTGAGACCTCAACAAAGCGGTGACTCCCTGGAAGTATCCCCACAATCATCTCAGTCTCCCCAGCATCCTGTTGCCTACCTCCCCAACCACACAGAAACTGGAAAAGCAACATGTTTTGGGGTCACCATTTTGGAGGAACAGAATATCCTTGAATTTCCCCCAGTTTCCAACTCATTTCTATATCATCAAAGACCCATGAAAAACAATGCAAGAGATAGTGTTGGTTCTCTCAACAGAATAAAACTCATGAGGTGGTGGTGTTTGGTTGGTTTGTGGGCTTTCCTCGAACTAGATGGAGGGACTTTGATCTGAAATTCTACCTGCTCTTTCCAAGGGCCAAGTTACTCACAGAAAGTACCGTGAGGACTCAGAAAAGTTTCATCAGGTCTGACTAACTGGGGCCCGCCAAAGCTGTAGCGATCCCCATCRCTTGCCTGGAGACTGAAAAGCATGGGAACCCAGAAGATAAGTAAAGATTGCATGACTAGATCAGAGAGAAACCCAAAACGGAGACCAGTGGGAAAGGGGAAGTTTTGATGTCCAGCGTGAGAAGGACATGAAAACCCAGGACAATTAGTATCCTGTCAGGAGTCAAAAACACCAGCTTGAACTTGGTGACATGTTGAAACCAGTAGGTAATGCAGAAAATGCCAGGATTTCCACTGCTGTCCCACTTCTGCAGCCCGGTGACCCCACTGCCCTTGTAATAACCCCAGATTGGCTCTACCTACTGCTAATTCTTGCTGTTGTTAAGTGCCACAGGTGATTCTCCTCCTCTCTCCTAGGATTCCTCTCTGGAAGCTGATAAAGGAAAGAGTTTTAAGTTCCACAGACTCGGTTGAGCCGTATTACTGCTTTCCATTGGCAATATAGAAAAGATGATTAACTTAGAGGATTTCTTGATGAAACAAGTCTACAAATGCCCTAGTGTTGACAAAATCATCATAGCTGTCACTTGTCACCTCTCTGTCAGCTGTGTAATTAGTGTCATTTCCRGCAAGTCATGGAAATACAAATGAGCGTGGATGATACAATACAGAATTGCATAACTGTGGATATTTCATGGCACCTCGGGAGTGTTATACTTACCCATGCCACAGACTTGCAGCAGATCTTAAACACTCTCATCAATACCAAAAGCACTCACTGTCTTCTGACACACTTTTAGAAAGTTGTGCTTGGGTGGGTGATTCTAAGGTATGTGGTAGTGGTGGGGGGTGGGGCAGTGAGCATGCTCTGTGTGGAACTCATTTGGAAATGCATTACATTATTAGCATATTTCTATGGTTAGGATATTCAATTTCACTTTTATACTTTCCTAAATAGAACATAATTTTAAAAGACCGAAATTTAATTAATATAATTTGTACCCAAGTCATCACCTGCGCACCCAAACCATGCACATTTGGCTGCTTTCTCTCACAAATCTTCCTCTTTCAGAGTCTGACACCACGGAAAGAACCCATCTACCTTTGTTAAGTTTATAACAAAAACACAATTCTAAGTAGAGCTGTGTGAACTCTGGCAAAGAAGATAGAGATGGAAAAATATTGGCTAAAGCCCTGGTATTGGATACTCAGAATCTGTGATCAATGCCTAAGCCAGGAGCATCTACAGCCCCAGTCGAATAGTGCGCCCATAGAGAGTTGGCCATGAGATAACTTCCTAACCAACGAGACTGCTCACTACCATGCTGACTGTAAAGCAACGAGCTGCTGGATTGCTCGTGGTGTCTCAGGTCATAAGCTCCGTGAGGGAACAGAGTTCTGCCTGGTTTCTTCATAGCTATAGTAGTTGGACTCATGGCCACCAAAGCCACCCGCATCCTAATCCGAGGAGATGGTGACTACAGTGCATTTTACACCAAGCAGCACAAAACACAAAACACAAAGAGTTCTTTTCTCTGAGTCCCAAGATCCACAAATTGTTCCCCATAGTTAAATAATTCTCCATGTGAATCAGTTATTAGGCTTACATAACATTTGTACGATGTCATGGAGAAGTTTATAGAAACTGTCCAAAATAAAACAAACAAAAATAGCTAACTAATCAAAATTTCACATTCTAAAGCTATACTACATTAAAGATAAATCCACCTATTCCCGATTTCAAAATGTAGATTGCTGCTGGAGAGATGAGAACAGGTGGGAAAAGGTTAGGTCATCATTCTGCAAATGTGGAAGCACCACTGGGAGATTCTTGTGATGCTAACTGTACGTGTGCACAGTGAGGTCGTGTATAATATAGGAAATGAAATGCTTGAAAGGGGCTGTGGAGGGGCAAGTAGGACGTCTTTTCATTAGCCCTGCAAGATATGCGATGGATTTTCTGGATAGTGCTAATAGGGAAATGATGAGGTCTAGGAACAGTCAGAAGGTTGTACAGATAGTAGCTAGAGACTGGAGGAAGGTAACAAAAAGAAAGTTAAGGGGGATGCCAAATTGTAATTATGGACAACAGAGTAGATGACAATCCTTTCCGTAGAACATGAGATGCTTTGGCTGAGTCAGAAGTAAATTATGGTTGATGTAATACAATCGGCCCTGAGTTGGACTTGTGTTTGTAATGGGAGAGTATCCTGGTTTGTATTTATATTATTCTTATCAACTCAAAACAAGCTAGAGTCTTCTGAGAAAAGGGAACCTCAGCTGAGAAAATGGCCCCATGAGATTGGCCTGTAGGAGAGCTCAGAGAGCATTTCTTCACTGATGATTGATGTGGAAGGAAACAGCCTACTGTGAGTGGTGCTGATGTGGAAGAGAACAGCCTGGCTTTTTTTTCTATATTCTTTGTTTACATTCCAAATGATTTTCCCTTTCCCGGTTCCCCCCTCCCCATAAGTCCCATAAGCCCTCGCGTTGTGAGTGGTGCTGATGTGGAAGGGGACAGCCTACTGTGAGTGAGTGCTGCCATTGCTGTGCAGCTGGACGTGAGGCATATAAAAACACAGGGCAATGTAGCTCCAAGGTCTCTGCTTCAGTGTCTGCCTCCAGTACTTGCTTTGGATTCCTGTCCTGGCTTCTCTCAGTGATGGATTGTGATCTAGAAGCTGTAAAAGGAAATAAACTCTTGGTTCCCCAAACTGCTTTTGGTTATGATGTTTTATCACAGTGATAGAACCCTAGTCAAGACAGAGAGGTTCTACAGAATCATGGTAGATAAGAAACTGTTGTTAACTGTCATAGGAATAGAAACATTTATTTTTTTAGAAACATTTGGAATGTGTCTMGGTGTAGAGGCAGATGGAGGTCATTTAGTAAGTCAACATCCAAGATAATGTGTAGAATTAGGATGAATTAAACATATTTAAAATAAAGGACAAGGAGAAAAAATATAGCCAAGAAAGAAGAAAACCAAGGGTCTCTTAAGCCTTAAAAGGGATAGTGTGAAACAATGGTCATCATCCTAGGGCCAAATGGTGCTTGACAATGAAGCAGGGTAGACCAAGAGCAATGGATTTTACACTACGGAGCTCTTCAGGGACTCAGGAGATGAGTGAACAGAGTCAGTGAGGAAGAATCACCCGGAAAGCTGCAGTGCGAGGACATGGGRCCGAGAGGGCCACCTCTCTCAAGAAATGTGACATAGAGACATGACAGATGGGATGATAGGGAATCGTGTTTTAGGAAGAAAATGTTGACATTGTCTGTCATTATGGGAAGGAAATGTTGGTACCATCTGTCACTAGGGAGACTGAGAGTGGAGCTGAATCGTCAAGGGGATTCTTAGCGTCATAAGATCCCGAGCAGCTAAGATGGATCCAGCAGCAAGGTGGAGGGACAGATATTAATGGTACAAGGGGATGCGCGGTCACGGTCCTGAGAAACGAAAAAACATGGTGATGGTGCTTGCAGGTAAAATTTTAAGCACAACAGAGGAAAACTGAAGGAGTTAATATCTTTTGATTTTAATTCTYSTAGTAAGTAGATGTATTTATATGAATTCTTAATTTTGAAAAGGGGAGAATAATTTTAGCGTTTAAGCCAAATTGCTCCAAGAGTTTCAGATATTATTGTCTCAGCATAGATTTGAATTTATAAAATTATAATCCAGCTGTTTGCATTAACTAAAAAAGCAATTACAAAYTTATCTGATGCTTAACACTGGGGAAGATCACATTTGTAGTTCACGGGAAGCATTTGTTTTTAAWTTTTTTACAAATTATTTTATTCATTTACATTTCAAATTTTATCCCCCTTCCCAGTTTCCCCTCTGCAAACCCCCCATCCCCATTCCCCTTGCTTTCCATGAGGGTGCTCCCCCACCCACCTACCCAGTCCTGCCTCACCTCCCTAGGATTCCCCTACACTGGGGCATTGAGTCTTCACAGGATCAAGGTCTTCCCCTCCCACTGATGCCAGACAAGGCAGTCCTCTGCTACATATGCAACTGGAGCCATGGGTCCCTCCATGTGTACTCTTTGGTTGGTGGTTTAGTCCGTGGGAGCTCTAGGGGGTGGGA
>BDUI01008054.1:32881-49424 GCA_002335545.1 Apodemus speciosus
CCCAGCACTCAGGAGGCAGAGGCAGGCTGATCTCTGTGAGTTCGAGCGCAGCCTGGTCTACAGAGTGAGTTCCAAGACAGCTATGGCTATACACAAAAAAAGTTTTGAAAAAAAAAAAAAAAAAAAAAAACAAGCAAAAACCAACCAAACAAACAAAAACCAAAGCAACTCTGCCCCTCCTCAAATCCTTTAATTTTCTAAACAGTTTTCTTTAATTTCATTTAGGTCACTAGAAATATAGATTTTTTTTTTTGTTTTTGTTTTTGAAATATAGATTTTTGAAAACAAACAAAGTAGCCTTTTTGCTTTATGATACTATATAAAAATCTTTAAGACAAACTAAGGAAATTTCCGTATTTTTCTACCAGTCTTGTTTATTCCAGTTTAAAGTCACTTTTACCTAAGGTTATTATTATTAATTCTCAATAAAGTGTGCTGTGCTGCAGCTGGTAACAGAAGGAACTGCACCCAATTCTTCTGCTATGGACATGCCAGTCGGCGATCACCCGAGACACAGCAGAGACACGAGAAGACAGCGTCCCCACAACAGGCACTGGTCTCTCACATGAGACCAGTTTTGCACACAGTCTGTGCCTATGCCAGGTGCTGTTCTTACACCAGTGTCCCCTCGCCTCAGCCCGGCTCCTTTGTCAGAAGCACTGAGGAACCACAGGAGGTGTGTCTAAGCCCTGCCACTGCTGGCCTTGTTACCTATAGCGTTCTGCTCCATACAAGAGAAAAGACAGGAAAGAGACATGTCTAGGCCTCAGAACATAGGCATGTTAAGTGAACCTCAATTTTGACATTTTGTTATAAGGATGGACTGGAAAGCCCTCATTTAAATTTCAACCTCAAACCTCTCTTAGACATTCCAGCCTAGAGACAGTAATACTTATTTATTGGCAGACAAGAAATATACTTTAAAAAAGAAAAAAGCTAACTACACATGTAGAGGAAACAGCTACACAGCTATGTGAAATTACACATGATTATTCAGCTACTTTCCCCAAAGAAATGTCTTTCTTCCATACTGAGGTGGTGGAGTTGGACACACACACACTCTGCTTTCAAAAAATATATGTATGCACACACATTCATGCAGAAAATGACAAGATGTTTCACATCAACAGTGACCAGGTAAATGGAAAGAAACACTGTAGGAGAGCCCGGCTCCTACCCATCGGAATGGCTATCAGGGAAAGAGTGTAAGTGTAAGTGGTGGGGACGCTACGGTAACTGCTCGGGGCCAGAACACAAGCCGAGCACAGGAGAACCTGAGTTTGCAGCCCAACRCAGTAGTGCACGTGGGGTGAGGGCAGCAGGGGCTGAGACAGAGGATCTCAGGGGCTTGCTGGCCAGCCAGTCTAGAGTTGGTGCAGGACTGGAGAGATTGCTCAGAGAGTAAAAGCACTTGCTACGCATGCCTGAAACCTGGAGTTTGATCCCAGGATTCCACATGGAAGCAAAGAACCATATCCTAAAAGTATGTATCCTCTGGTCTCTATACAAACGCTGTGGCATATACATGCATACACACCAATCATAAATTAAATATGAAGAAATTTTACAACACTGGATGTTGACCCCTGGCCTGTACACCAGTGCACACACATGTATACAACACATGCACATGTATAAAACACATGCAGAGTCAAATTCAGAATCAAAGTAGAATAAAGGTTACTAGCAGTGTTGTAAGGTCCAAAGTTTCTGTTTGGGGTGATGAAAGAAATGACCAGTGATGGCTCCACAGTGCTGGGAGGGAGTGCACCGATTGCCACTTAGGAACATCTACATGTCTAAAGCAGTAGATTCTGTCATGCATACATGTATGCATGTATACTTTTTATAAGAAGTGAAAAATAAACAGAAACAGCTTGACCAGACAGACACAACAGAGCGGCCGGCTGGCCAGCTAGCTGAGGGCAGCCACTGGAGCCAGCCTCCTGAGCCCCTGCTCAGTCCTCCTCACTCCCTCATTGCCAGTGTCTCCTCAGTCCTCCGCTGGACTTCTGGGAGTGAGTTCATCGGCCTCTTAGCCAAGGGCTCTRAGATGTCCAGTAAGAAAGAGGCTCTGCCACCTTGCAGCCTGAAACTATTCATTTTAGTCTTCAATATACACAATGCTTTGGAGGACTCCTTCTCACTACAAATACTGAAGCAAGCTGGCAAAGAACTAGTTCACTCGTCTTGGATGTAAGGTGATGTGGCTCCATCTGTCACTCCACTGTCTGTTAGTCACTCCACTGTCATGATGCTTGACCTGCTGAGCTGGCTGGCAAGGGAAGCAGCCTCCCTCTCCCTCACAGCTCCATGCACACCACACCAGAGTTGAGCATCACAGGCTGTTCTCCTGAGAAGGGACAAAGTAGCTACATTCCTTGACTAGAGCCTCCAAACACCTTCTCACAGTGCAGATTTGCTTTGCTGGGAGGGTTTAGCCAGATGAATTACTGTTGCTTTGTTTCCTGTTTTGTTTTGAGATAGGGTCTCTCTATGTAGCCTAGGCTGTCCTAGAACTCACAGAGATCCTCCTGCCTCTGCTTCCTGAGCACTAGGATCAAAGGTGTGCATCACCATTTTGGTCTGAATGATTAAGCAAGCAGGAGGCACAGGGTTGTATTGCTAGCAAATCAAAAGAAACCCTAGAAAATATTACACTATCCAATGTTAACATTATGCAATAAAGAAGAATCTAAATAAAGCATTTTACCTCTTAATATTTTACCCTATTGGGCTTAAGAAGGTTGAAAGACAGTCCTCAGCTTTTGCTTCTCAAGGTCATACTACAAAAGTTGTTTTTTGCAGGGTTGGGAATTGGCTGAAGAAACATGACTAGCTCATATCCAATAAGTCTGTAAAACTCCTAATAGTCCAGAAAACAACAAAAAAAGGTAGGTGTGCATCACTGATTGTGAAAAGTCAGGGAAATTCCCAGCACTAGAAAGCAGATGAGATCAATGGATCGAACAGAGAAGCAAACTACTTCCCTGGTGCCAGCTGATGGGCCTCTCCATGGCAGTGCCCTGACCGTGGAGTAGGGCATTACAAGTGCAGCACTGAACCTGGGGTTCACTGGAGAACTCCAGGGGCCAAGAGCAGGGCCTATGTTGGATCCCATAGGCCAGTCAGATTTCTCCCTCCTAGTGTGGCTCCTGTATTTTCCCTATGGAAAGTACAAAAATATTTTTGCTTCTCGAAGTTACAGTAAGTAGAGAGGTACCCAAGCGTTACCTTCTTACTTCAGCCCCGACCAGTCTCACTCCACAGACATTGCAGTAATCTGGCCCTGAAGTCTGGTTGGAGAGATGTCAGGCCTGTCTTACCCTTCAGGTTTCTTACAAATTTTTCTAACATTGTCAGCATTAGGATCACCTGCAGAGCTTCCAAACTGCTGTAGGTGCCTGACTCCAACCCAGAGGGGCTGGGCTGAGTCAGCACCACACACCAGGAGTCAGAGCACGCGGCATGGTCTCCCAGGCAGCAGATGGCTGGAGCCACGGCTTCTCTCCTTTCCGCCACTGTCCTTTCGCTCTATGTTGGGAGGGAGAGATTTTGTTGACAGGATGTCTAGGTCATATTTGGTCACAGCTATGGCCAGTATTTGTAGCCAGCACTTTAAACACGAGTGGTGTCTCACCACCTTTATTGTTTGATTGCTCACTTCCCTGAGCACCTTGTCTGTAATTTTGTGACTATAACTGCAAACTTTTCTGCAGATACTGCTTAGAGCAGGAGAGGACATTTCTGAGGAGTAAGTATTTGGCTAACGGTTGTTTTGAAACGACAGCCATGAAGCGCTGAGTCTGTGTACGCTAGTGCCTTTCAGAGGCCCTGGGCGATGGCAGAGCTTGGGAGAGAAAGGCAGTGCGTGTGTCCTGAGAGTCACAGTGAAGCAGGAGAGGAGGGGTCACGGTGACAGGGTGAAAGTGAAGCAGGAGGGGTCACAGTGACGGGGAAAGTGTTGCTTGCAGCAGGGTTTGGAGGGGAATATGAAATGCTTTGGCAGAGGGAAGGAAAGGTTTAATTGTACACAGAACCAGTCATGCTTAACTTCATAAAGGAAACCACCAAGAGGGAATGAAAAGTCATGATTCAGAAAGGGAGGGGCACAGGTTTCCCTGTTAATTAAATAGTTACAGGCTGCATAAGGTAGAGCTAAATTAACAGTGTGGCTAAATAAAAATGTTTCTTTTGGAACAACTTCCGGGTGCTTTCCTTAAGTTAAGGCCACATGACAGTTCCAGCCTCTTAGCGACAGGGAAATCTCTAAGGTCTGCCCTGTGCAGGACAGCAGACAGCGTGGACTTCTTCAACCTTTCCCTAAGTCTCTGAATAGTGTTTCAACAACAACGTTTCTTTTAAAAATATGCTCTTATTTTTAAAAATGATTTGATCTTCTAGGCATGGGTGTTTTGCCTGAATGTGCATCTGCACACCAGATGCATACCTGGTGCCTACAGAGGTCGGAGAAGGGTCTAAGGTCCTCTAGGACTGGAGTTACAGTCAGTTGTGGGCACTGAGAACAGAATCTGGATCTTTGGTAGAGCAGTCAGAACTCTCAATGACTACGCAAGCTCTCCAGTCCCAAAGAAGAACATGTCCTCAAGTGAATGATCATGAAATGTGCAAACATTTGGAAATGCATACTATAAAAAATGTCACACAGTTGTGAAAAAGATGAACTAAATCTATGTACAGTTGAAGATTATTTAGCTGCTAACATTAAAAACACTCAACCCACCTAACTAGGAAAGAAATTTGTAAATGTTTACTCAAAAAGAACACCACTGCTTTCATTAAAGTGCATTAAGAATGCCATTATGGTAGATACCGTGTCCCTATGGCATGCAGACATAGATGACTTGGTCCCTAGACACTGAAGAGGTACGGATGAGAAGGCATGTATCAGATTGTGTCATCATGACACAGTTTGCAGATGTCTACAGATTGTACCTGATTACAACTGCACAGGCTGACACCTAAATGTCAAATGTCTGTTTTCATTACCACCGCCCCTTGGGATTAAGACAGCTACAAACCCCATCTGCATGAACAAGTGAAGCATTACCCACTGCAGATAAACAACCTTGTAATACTGACAAGCAAAACAAACAAAAACCAGAAAGCTGCCACAACCCCCCACACACACACACACACTTTCTTTTTAATATACAGGGTCTGTGTACATAGCCCTGGATGTCCTGGAATTCACTATGTAGAAGAGGCTGGCCTCAAAGTCACCAGAGATCTGCCTGCTTTAAAGGGGTGTGTGTCATCATACCAGGTACCAACACATCCTCTTAGAAAAGACAATGGCACATGCAGAACAGTTTGTAACATGACTCTGTTTTTGGAAGAAATGTGTATGCAAATGCTTATATGTATTCCAAAATGTCTGCCAAGATCTTCAGCAGGCAGAACCCACTACACTGGTAAGTCAGGTGGAAACCCTCAGAGAACAAGACTGTCAGCTACACAGAGAAACCATATCTCAAAAACAAAACAAAACAACCAAATCACAGTTGGCTTACTAATGGCGAAGGAGAGGATCATGCTACAGCAGAGGTGTGGTGGTCAGGACAGTTGCCAGGAGTCTCCACCACATGGGCCCCAGGGATCACCTGCAGAGCCTGCTTGCTAGCCTAATTCAGCATCAGCAGTGCCTTGCAAAGACAAAGGGAACTCTAGCTGGTTATGTGGAGCAAGAGGTGCTCTCACAATCTATGGGGAGGAAAGTCTTGGTAACAGTTCTATATTAGGGAGTTTAGTGGTGATAATATAAAAATATTGTCCCAACTACTCTAAGCAAACCAAACTAGTTCTCGAACCTCTTGTTTTGGTGCCTGGGACTGAACGCAGGGTCTGCACATGCTAGCAGCACTCTGCCCACACTGCACCGAGCTTGCTTCTCAGACCTTCATGCCCAGGCTGCACCGCTGGCTGTAGGACTTTGTGCAGCACAACTGGAACACTGCTGCTGAAGAAGCCAAACCCCACCCCGGACAGGTTAAAGGATCTATGCCCACAGCACTGACGTCACTGCTCTCGCACCCTACACTTCCATCCTGTCACGCACCCTCAGTGCTCGCCTGTCCCGGGAGGCAGGCAGTCCAGTCCAGTCACTAACAAACTCCACAGAGCTCCCTGACCAAGTCACAAGGCCAGCTTGAAGGCGCATCTGGTGGGCATAGCTGTTACAGAGACTGATGAGCACTCTCACATCTTCTTCCTAGAACTGAAACCTCCTTCAGGGCTAGAGAGGTGACTGGATGGTTGGCGGCACTGGCTGCCCTTCCAGAGGACCCGGATCCAATCCCAGGCACCCACGGCAGCTCCCAATCATCTATAACTCCAGGTCTAAGGATCATTCGACCCTTCCAGGCCCTCTCGGGCCTCAGGGATGCCCTTGGATGACACGCAGGAAAAATATCCATTCACATAAAATTACAAAATTCCACTTAGTTACTTATTTTAGTTTCTCAAAAACCCCCCCAAAAAAAATTTTTTTTTTTTTTTTTGAGATTTTGAGGCCCTGAGTTAGAATTCCCGGAGGAGAATCCACTAAGCAAGTATGCTGTGTCAGGTACTGTTCTAGAAAATATCCTCATAAAACACATACTTGATAAGGGCAGAAACTGAGGAATGAATCTATAACTTTGGGCCATGTTGTTGTTTGGTTTTGGAATTTGTTTTTTTGAGACAGGGTCTCATCATGTAGTCCTGGATACTGTTGAACTTGCTAAGTGAGCCTCAAGTTCCCAGAGTACCCAGCCTCTGCCTCCCAAGTGCTGGGATTAAAAGAATGTCCTACCACACCTGGCTCCATGTTCTTAATCTTAAGAGAAAAAAAAATCAAATTTCTACTTGGTACCAGAGTGGTAGATTATTAACCTGAGGTGACTCATTAACGCCTAATAATTTAGTTCCACGTCTGCACTGGTTTCTAAGAACAGACCAACAGAGGCCAGTAAATACACAGGGTGGAAGGTGTTGCTTTTTTGAAAACCTCCACTCCTTGGTCTAAGCGAAGGACATATAAGCAGTGCTCGGCAAGTGGGGGAGTGGCCTGTGGTTTTCGAAAGCAGTCAGAACAAGACGGTAAATACTAGGCAGTATACAGAATCAGGGCTAAGGTGCAGGGACACACAGACAACTTTTCTACATTATTTATTCATGAAAATATGAAAATATGAAAAATAATGCTGTACACACTCCTAACTTTAAAATTAAAAACAAGATTTGTTTCTCCTGAGAAGTGGCAACTAAAACCCCTGGGTATAATTAAGTATGTAGGTCTGAGGTGCACTAGAAGCACATCTGTGTAAACACAGCACACAGAAAACCTTCTAACCACCTTCTAACTAGTTTAACAGCAAAGAGTCAAGAACAGAGGACCAGGGCCACATCTCACCATTACACATTAGCCAGCAACTGACGGAAAAGATGGGGAGTCGGGAGATGGGAAAAGCCTAGAACCAAGGTTTTCTGTGTTATCGGCCCCTGAGCTGGGCACTGTCTGCTCTCACAGAGGGCCYGGGTTTGATTGCCAGCACCCACACACCAGCTCACAATCATCTGTAATTCCAGTTCTGGGTTATCTGGTCTTCTGGCCTCTGCAGGTCCCGCACACATGTGCAGCTCAGGCATACATGCAGTAAAACATACATACACGTAAATATTGCATTCCCTTGGAACAAACAGCTGTCTCATTAAACATTTCAATGCATACCAAGCAGATGTTAAACACAAAGCTGCCTTGTGTTCCCTAAAGAGCCTCTGTGCAGGAACAGCATTCTGTGACAAGGTGGAGATGAAGGGAACAAGTTCCTTCGAGCATAAAAAGCACACTAATGAATGCTTCCTGAGTTATCTCTAAAAATAAATTCCCTGTACTTTAAAGATAAATTATAGCAAAATTTAATGTGCAACATCTGTTTGGAGTTTGTATACCTTTTTAATTTCTGGAGATTTGAAGGTTTGTGAGCACCTGGAATAAATCAGTTTTTAAAAAGAATAGCATTTTSGGTTTGTGAGCTGTGAGCCTTCCTCATGAACAAAGGCCCTTGAATGCCCATTCTGAAGGCAGGAGGCTGAGCAGCCAGAAGGCACAGACCCTCATCTGCAGGCACCAACATTGAATTTCTCCAGCTATAAATTGCAAGGGTTTAGACTAAAGCCACGCTCTGGCTGTAAGACTTTGTATTTAGAATACCTTAATGAATAAATCTTTGTCTTTATGGGAAGTCAGATTTGAAAGCTGGAAAGAGTAAATTTCCCAAGGAATAAAAAGTCATGTTAATATTATAGAGTTCACCTTTCCACTCTAGTCCTCTGGACAAACAAGTTACTGCTGAGCTGCCTTAGACAGGGCCCTAGTTCTCTGTAGCTCCTGTAAYACGTGACTAGAGACTCGAGGGCTGAAATCACGGACATAACCCTGCAGCCCTGAAGGCGAGGAGTAGAGAAGGGCAAGTGGGGCGTCCCCACCTGTGGCTAGGCAGGGAGCTGCTCCTTGGCTCTCCAGGGGCTGCCTACAGGGTCTCTGTGGCATCGCAGGAGGTTCCCTTCCCCCATCCTCAAATGCTGCACGTCTCTGTTCTTTCCTAAATCAACTGTTACTCACTTGTGTGTTCCTGTGGAGACCGGATGTAGACAGACGGACGGTAGGGGCCTTCCTGGGTTGCTCTCCGTCTGAGTTCTTATGACACCGTCTCACTGAGTCTACACCTGGAGGACTCAGCCAGACGGGGCACCAAGCCCAGGAGCCCTCACCTCTGCCTCCCCAGACTCACAAGAGTGCTGGGGTCTCAATTCCAGTCCTGGTCTGTATAACAGCGCTTCGGCAACTGAGCCAAATGTGGCCTCTTTCCTCATCCCTTTGTAGTTGAGGTCCCTCTTCCTTTTAAGAGACAGAGCAGCCCCGCTGGATTCCGGAGGATGAAGCCACTCTCATGCCAGTCTTCAGCTAGATTCACACCCCAGCGTGTGCCCTTTGCCCTATAAAGCCCCATACAGGGCCTTTCATCACTTACTACAGACACCCTGCCATCTGGACAAAGCCGTGAGTCTCTCCCTAGACTAAATTCTACACGTTCCTTCACTCCATTCTCCTCTTGTTCTGTTCTTTCTTTCTCTCCATCATCCAGTTGGACAACCAAGTTCTAATCTGACAGGTAAGTGAAATCTAACATTTCTCTGCAAATGCCTTCAGCATGTCAGAGAACACAGTGGGGTACTTACTTGATTTGTCCTCCTCTTCCTCCCCCCCTTTTTTTCCAAAACAGCATTCCTCTGTGTAACCCTGAACTCACTTTGCAGACCAGGCTGGCCTTGAACTCACAGAGATGCACCTGTCTGTCTCCTAAATACTGAAAATCAAAGGTGTGTGCTACTACACCCGGCTACCTGGCCTTTCAATCCCACAACACATTAAAACTGCAAGAAAACAATACACCCAGTGCATGTTCTTTTTCCTCGAGAATCATTGAAAAGTTCTAAAATGACACTCAGGCTTTGAAATTGTAAGCAGCACACTATAAATGCTGAAGAATGTGCACGCACCATGCTCCTTAGCAGACAGTGTGAGAAGTGCACAGTAACCCACACACAGACTAGCCTGCACACACTCTAGCATACAACATGTAAGTATGTGTGCTCTCCCTCCCCACCCCATAAAGCCGCCACTACACTTCAGATAATGGATAAACGTGTCGTCCACAACATTCTCCTTGTGTTCACTTATAGTTCCTTCTTCCCCAGCTCAGGACTCCAGGCAGTCTCTGATCTGCTTGCTGTGTGGCTCAGGCGGCCTGCCCTCATGCTCCAATGACTCTGGCCTCGCCTCTCTGCTGGAGTGTCACACTAGCCCCACTGTTTTCTTTTACTTACTTTACTTCACAAAAAAATTGCTGCATCCAAAACTGCAAAGATTTTCTTCCAAAAATTTCATAAATTTGTGCTTTACAGATAGTTGTTCTACAATCAACTGGGTTTCCTTTTTGAGGAGCCATAAGAGTCTTTGCGCTCACAGATGCAGCAAAGGAACCCAGAATGTTAAGTTGTTGTTAAGGGTTGTTCCTTCAAGGGAAAGAATACAAAACCCATTTTTTTACCCAGAAGACTGGGGTGCATGTGCTTTCTAACCTGGCAACCTCTGCGCTCTCTGAGGGACTGTTAGCACCCATGGAGACTCTCAAACACTTGCATTCTCAGTCAGTCCAGAGAACCTCACTTTATGGAAGATGGCACATGCCACACCTGATCAGGACTTCGTTTGCACCTCAGAGATCTAATGATGCTTTGTTATCTTCGGGGAGTCAGTCATGAGAATAATGCTCACCAGAYTGTGCTCTGCTTAAATAAGCCTGAAATAAACCTCTCAAGGTCCGACTCCCAAAATCTGAACCGGTGCAGCTGCTGAGCCTTCTTGCAGGGAACTGCCTGCCTCCCGAGGCTCTTTCCTCTTTTCTGCCCTCTGCTGGTGAAATCAGTCCTCAAGGGTTAAAAAATCTAGTGCTGTTTGGCAACCAGGTATCACTCATATCTCACAATTTAGAAGATTAAAGCATGACCGTGTATGGCTGACACTTTTCCAATGTGATTGTTGCCCTGCTCACAAGGGTAAATCACCTCAGATGTCAGTAATAATTTGTCATTCATCTCCTTTCTAGAGCTCTCACTACAACTAAACTTATTGGCTGGGCAGTGGTGGCACAGGCCTTTAATCCCAGAACTCTGGAGGCAGAGGCAGGCAGATCTCTGTGAGTTTGAGGCCACCCTGGTCTGCAGTCAGACCTACACAGGGCTACACAAATATATGTTGTTTCAAAATAACAAGACAAAAATAAACAAAAAACTAAAAACAAAACTTTGAGAATGGTCTTGCTTATTAACAGCACTTTAAGGAGTATGGGGTATTAATTATGTTCCTGGAGTCCCCTGTAATCCACAGGACAGGGGAAGCTACTGGATTAAGCTACTGTGGAATGATGACATCAAATACTTAAGCAATACATTTTAAAAGGGGGGTATATACACACCCACCTAAATCTCCACATAGCAATATACATAATAAAACATTATTTTTTAAAGTAGGAAGACTAATTTGCTCCACAACTTTTGTTTGTGAAAAGACAATCTTTTTCTCTATTAAAAGATTTTAAGGGTTTATTTATCATTTTATGTATGTTAGTAGTTTGCTTAACTGTATGTCTGTGCACTGTGTGTATGCCTGGTGACTGCAGGTCTGCATCAGACTCCAATTATACATCAGACTGTAATTATGAACAGTTGAAGCCACTATGTAGCTATGTTCTTTTTCTTTCCTTTTTCTTCTTCCTCCTCATCTCTTGAATCACTGTCTACTCATTTGTGTAAAGTAACTCATAATATTACCTGCCTTCTTTTTAAAATGTGTGCTCTATGTCTTTGTTACCTTCATTCCAACTAGAAATGTGTCCTCTCCTTCTCCTGCTCACTCAGCTCCAAGTTCATAGACCTCATTGGCGTTTTCCAAGCGACAGCTCTTTATTTTATTGGCTTGCACTACTATTTTTCTGTGTTGTTTGTTGTTTTTACCGATTTAAGCTTTTGTCTTCAACCTGTTTCTTCTGTTTACTTTAGCTTTTGTTTTTTACTCTCTAGTTTCTTAAAGAGTCAGGTACAGATACTGTTTTATCGCTTACACTTTTGGATTTTTCCTTTGGTTATTTCTAGAAACTATAAACCACACATTTGGATGACTTAGTTATTAAAATTATTTTCTAAATTCAAGTATGATTTNTGTGCTCTGCTTAAATAAGCCTGAAATAAACCTCTCAAGGTCCGACTCCCAAAATCTGAACCGGTGCAGCTGCTGAGCCTTCTTGCAGGGAACTGCCTGCCTCCCGAGGCTCTTTCCTCTTTTCTGCCCTCTGCTGGTGAAATCAGTCCTCAAGGGTTAAAAAATCTAGTGCTGTTTGGCAACCAGGTATCACTCATATCTCACAATTTAGAAGATTAAAGCATGACCGTGTATGGCTGACACTTTTCCAATGTGATTGTTGCCCTGCTCACAAGGGTAAATCACCTCAGATGTCAGTAATAATTTGTCATTCATCTCCTTTCTAGAGCTCTCACTACAACTAAACTTATTGGCTGGGCAGTGGTGGCACAGGCCTTTAATCCCAGAACTCTGGAGGCAGAGGCAGGCAGATCTCTGTGAGTTTGAGGCCACCCTGGTCTGCAGTCAGACCTACACAGGGCTACACAAATATATGTTGTTTCAAAATAACAAGACAAAAATAAACAAAAAACTAAAAACAAAACTTTGAGAATGGTCTTGCTTATTAACAGCACTTTAAGGAGTATGGGGTATTAATTATGTTCCTGGAGTCCCCTGTAATCCACAGGACAGGGGAAGCTACTGGATTAAGCTACTGTGGAATGATGACATCAAATACTTAAGCAATACATTTTAAAAGGGGGGTATATACACACCCACCTAAATCTCCACATAGCAATATACATAATAAAACATTATTTTTTAAAGTAGGAAGACTAATTTGCTCCACAACTTTTGTTTGTGAAAAGACAATCTTTTTCTCTATTAAAAGATTTTAAGGGTTTATTTATCATTTTATGTATGTTAGTAGTTTGCTTAACTGTATGTCTGTGCACTGTGTGTATGCCTGGTGACTGCAGGTCTGCATCAGACTCCAATTATACATCAGACTGTAATTATGAACAGTTGAAGCCACTATGTAGCTATGTTCTTTTTCTTTCCTTTTTCTTCTTCCTCCTCATCTCTTGAATCACTGTCTACTCATTTGTGTAAAGTAACTCATAATATTACCTGCCTTCTTTTTAAAATGTGTGCTCTATGTCTTTGTTACCTTCATTCCAACTAGAAATGTGTCCTCTCCTTCTCCTGCTCACTCAGCTCCAAGTTCATAGACCTCATTGGCGTTTTCCAAGCGACAGCTCTTTATTTTATTGGCTTGCACTACTATTTTTCTGTGTTGTTTGTTGTTTTTACCGATTTAAGCTTTTGTCTTCAACCTGTTTCTTCTGTTTACTTTAGCTTTTGTTTTTTACTCTCTAGTTTCTTAAAGAGTCAGGTACAGATACTGTTTTATCGCTTACACTTTTGGATTTTTCCTTTGGTTATTTCTAGAAACTATAAACCACACATTTGGATGACTTAGTTATTAAAATTATTTTCTAAATTCAAGTATGATTTCCTTGGAAGCATGTGTATGATTTTTTTTTTCAGGTATCTTGCACTGATTTTTGAGACAGATCTCACTATGTAGCTTTGGCTGGCTTAGAACTGGCTATGTAGACTAGGCTGGCCTCAAACTCAGATATCTACTTGCCTCTTGCCTCTCAAGGTGCTGGCTTAAAGGTGTGCACCACTATACCCAGCATTTTTGTTGTTTTTTTTCCCCATTTTATTTTATATATATGGGTGTGTTGCCTGCATGTACATCTGTGTACACGTGTGTACCTAATGATCTCAGAGACTGAAAGATCTCCTGGAACTGGAATTACAGATGGTTATGAGCCACCATGTGGTTGCTGGGAATTGAACCCAGGTCCTCTGGAAGGCACATCATAACTGATGAGCCATCTCCCCACCCCCCAGCATTGACTTTATTTTCTTGAGACAGGGTCTCACTATGTAGCTTTGGCTGTGCTGGAACTCACTATGTAGACCAAGCTGGCCTGGAAACTCACACAGATCTGTCTGCCTCTGTCTCCCA
This sequence comes from Apodemus speciosus, assembly GCA_002335545.1. Taxonomy (NCBI): domain Eukaryota; kingdom Metazoa; phylum Chordata; class Mammalia; order Rodentia; family Muridae; genus Apodemus; species Apodemus speciosus. The sequence goes on from BDUI01008054.1 coordinate 46,627, forward strand.
AGTGCTAGGATTAAAGGCATGTGCCACTATGGCCAGACCCAGAATTAATTTTTAATTCCTTTTGGTCAGAATAAATATTTAAGTATTAAGTCATTCAAATCCTTGACACTATCTTAGACCAAAAATATGGTCTCTTTTAGTCAGTATCTCATGTGAACAGAAAATACAGTGTATTTGGCTTATAATGGATATCATATAATTGTCAATTCAGGAAGAAGCTGGCTGACATTGTTAAGTCTTCTAAATTGCTTCTGATGCTACACTCAATATGGGAAGCAACAAGGTAATCTAGTGTTCTATCTGCTAATAAGAAAAAGATAAATGAAGACCCCATTCTTCAGCTTATCAGATTCTGATTCATATATTTTGAAGTTCTACTGATAGGTACATAAATATCTCAAACAAATACTTAGAACTGATGACCCCTTTAATATGAGGTCTTTATTGATAACCTTTTTGTTGTTGTTTTACATTTATGTGCAATTATATGTGCACGTGAGTGTTCGCAGAAGCCAGAAGAGATATCATCAGCTGGGGCTAGAGGGGGGTGATGAGCCACCCAGTGTGGGTGCTGGGAACTGAATTCAGCTCACCTGGAGGAGCAGTAAGTACTTTTAACTATTAAGCCATTTCTTTAGCTCCTCATAGTGGTAATCTTGTACGCTCTAAAATCTAATCTGTGTAAAATCAGTACAAATGTTTCAGCTTTCTTGGTATTAGAATGGAGTATCCTTTTGTCTTGTTAGGCTTTTATTCACACAACACAGTGAGTTTCTTCTAGGTATCCCACAACAAGTTACTATTCAACTTGTAAGGCTGTCTTTTAACAGCATATTTTTAGGCCATTTATATTTAATGCGACTACTAATATTGTTTATATGTGACTCTACCTTCTTAATGTGTGTCTCCTAATAATCACATCTTTTTTTTATATTTCCTCTCTTTTTTCTTGCCAAATTTAGAAATTCCTGGCCTTTCTTTTTTTTTGGGGGGGGTCTTCAGGGGTTTCTGTAATCCTCTTTCTCTTAAAAACTGTAATTATATGCACATCATATCTTCATGAATGTCTCATAGCTAAATGATTCCTTTTTCCCAGGCCTTTAAAAAAAAGAACAAAAACAAACAAAGCAAAAAAAAAAATCTCTCAGTATATTCTGGATAATTTGCACTGCTAAGAAATTAAGTTTTCTAATCTTCCTCCTGCACTGTTTGGGCTGCCCCAACTCCCATACTGTGAACTATTACACTCACCGTCTGTAGGTTTCAACAGAGTGTATTCAACACTCTCAGTCTTTCCTGTATTTTCTTAAACAAATGCATTATAGTTATGACAACTACTTYAGTGTCTACCAATTTCATCATCAGAGTCATTTCTGGGTCTGTTGCTATTGACTAATTCTCCCTGTTTCTGCGCAGGCCTGATGTGTTTCACCAGAGGCTAACTGTGAATTCGGCCCTGGAGAGGGATAGGTCTTTCTGCATTCCTCTAGATGTGAAACTTTGTCCTAGTTAAGTTACCTGGAAACAATCTGATCCTTCCCAGACTTGTTTTGGAACTTGGCTAGGAGGATAGAATAAGTCTTCAGTTGAGGACTGCATTCGCCCACCATTAAGGCAGTTGCTTCTAAGTACTCTCCCTGATATTCTGTGACTTACAAGGCTTTTTCCTATTTGGTTGGTGGTAACTCAAACATTTTTTGTTTGACACAGAATCTTGTTGCTGAGTAGCCCAGGTTGGCTTTGAACTCACCTCTGTTCCTTAGTGCTGAGACGACAGACATTTGCTACTATGCCTGGCTCTGAAAAGAAACAGGGCTTTCTTTTCTGTATCCTTTTGGGTGGCTGTTTCTCTGACTGAGTGGTTTCTACTCAGCGGCGCTCCTCTGAAGAGCAAATGGGATCCTCCACACATTTCTGGAGCTCTTTCCTTTCAAAGGTCATCTGCCTGTCCTCCCTGGACTCAGCAGACAGGAACTCTGGCGTCAGATGGAGTAATCACAGGCTTTACCTGCACTCTCCCTTTTCAGTCAGCTTTCTGGCGTTTCAAGCTGTTGCCTCATATATGTTGTCTAGGGCTTCCTGTTTGCTTTGTGACTGTAGCCAAGAGAGTAAATCCAATCTCTGTTAACTACATTCTGGYCAACCAGAAACACAAGGCCACAGGCTCCGTTTTTAAGCCAGAAAAAGATATGGCTAGGACAAGTGGCACTTCCACAGTGTAGAGTTTCACACGAAAGGCACTGCTGGGCAAATCTTCGTGCTCTCAGGCTTCAAAGACAGTTTTTCCAGGCCACTATAAAGTCTCCTACTTTAACTGATAATAAAATAAAATCTTTCTTCCAAAATGTCAAGGTAGTTTTATTTTAAAATGCTTATCAAAACTGTGACTTTGGGAATCTGGATAACTGAAGCATCATATCTTGCTTTTTCCTGTTTTTTGGTTTTTTGAGATAAGGTCTCACTGTATATCCTGGCTGGCATCACATTCTAAGCAACACTTTGCCTCTCAGGTACTAAGATTACAGGAGTACACATCACACCCAGCTCTTTACAGGAGTAAGCCATCACACCCAGCTCTTTACAGGAGTACGCCATCACACCCAGCTCTTTACAGGAGTACGCCATCACACCCAGCTCTTTACAGGAGTACGCCATCACACCCAGCTCTTTACAGGAGTACACCATCACACCCAGCTCTTTACAGGAGTACACCATCACACCCAGCTCTTTACAGGAGTACACATCACACCCAGCTCTTTACAGGAGTACACATCACACCCAGCTCTTTACAGGAGTAC
>BDUI01008056.1:32940-43647 GCA_002335545.1 Apodemus speciosus
CCAAACACCCGACAGGTGCAACTTGGGAGAAGACAGCTTTCCTTGGGTTCGTGGTTAGAGGGTGCAGTCCGTCATTCTAGGCAGAGGCTGGCAGGTGTGACAGCCAGTGTGGGGACCTGATGCTGCTCGCTCACATCTTGAGATGACCTAGAAGCAGGGCCAGGCTGTGGACTCAAAAGTTCCTCCCAGTCCCAGCGATCYACTTCCTCCCAGAAGGCTCCATTTCTAGAAGGTTCTCCAACCTCCCCAAACGGCACCACCTGCTGGGCATCAGGCAGTCAGACACAGGAGCAGTCGGTGAAAGAGGCTGCGCCCACAGGTGTGGGTGTGGGGGAGGGAAGATGTGGAAACTGGGTCACCAGTGCATTCARTCTTCCACACGTTTTTTAGACGTATTTATTACATATACACTGTTCTGTCTGCATGTATGCCCGCAGGCCAGAAGAGGGCACCAGATCTCATTATAGGTGGTTGTGAGCCACCCATGTGGCTGCTGGGAATTTAACTCAGGACCTCTGGAAGAGCAGCCAGTGAGTGCTCTTAACCTCTGAGCCATCTCTCCCACGCATTTTAAACGTGCGTCTTCCACGCACGCCCCTTTCTGGGACCCACTCTATGGCTCTTCTGTTCTCCCCACCCCCTCCCCAGTTGCAGCCTATCTGCCTTTCACATCGAGATGCCATTTCCCCAGAGCAGTCTGCGCTGGTCACCTGAGACTTGGCCCCTATGACCGACCTCACCTGACCCCTCTCCACACCATAGTCTGGGGACTCTGTCACCTGGCCATGAGCCCTTTTTAGGACAAATATGGTAGGTTCTTGCCCCCTGCTACATCAGGAGGGCCCCACTGCATTCTCCTGGCACCCAGGGAGATCGTTTTGTTTTGTTTTGTTTTTTTCTTGCCAGTCTGAGGTTTGCCCTGCCTGGCCCAACAAGGTGTTGGTCAGGCAAGTGGCTTGTCTGTCAACTTTAGGAGCAGGGGCAATACTGGGGACTTTCCAGCTAACTCTCTCCATTGGAAGGGTCTGTGTTCTGTCTTCCCTCAGAAGTTAGGAAGGGGAGCGCCATCCCTGGCCGGGGGCGAGGGCAGCAAATGCAGGTGCTCCCTCCCACCCCGTGTGCAGGTTGCAAACAGCACCATCCCTGGTTGAGAAGGTACCCAGGGACCCCACCAGCCAGATCCAGTTCATCTTACTCCCCCAGAGTTGTCCTTTTAGACCTGAATCCCCCACCCCCACCCCCGGGGAAAACTTTGAATTTAGGAAGCTTCATCTGGGACGTGGCCTCATTTCTCTGCGTTCCGGTTTCTTTGCAATTCCCCAGGCCTGGCTGCCGCCCTCACTTCGGAACCCGAATCAGAGACAGAGGCCCCACTTTGCCTGCCTCCCCGATGCTGCGGCCTCGTTTCTGGGGGACCCTTGGAGGAGCCAGCATCTTCCTTGTGCTCCCATCAGGTCGGGTCTGAAAAGCAGGCTCAACTCTGCCACCTCCTGTCCTGCTGGGCTAGCCTTCTGCTTTCCTCTGCCCCATATCTGCTGGCTCCTGCAGTATCCAAAAAGGTGGCAGATGCTAGGGCAGTAGGCACTGACCAATACCACCACCCCCAACCCCTGCTCTGTCCAGTGTTTTGATTGTGACCCCAGCATCTCAGTTTCTGGAGCAAAAGTCATCCTCTCTCGCAAGATAAGACCACACCCCAAAATCCCAACCCCAGGGTGGGGGGATTAAATGCTATGGACCCCAAAGCATAAGCTGGAAACCCCACACATCCCAGATCCTGTCCAGAAGGTCCCCAAATCTGCTTCTGCTGCCTTACTTTTAGACTGGGAGAAGGCCCCCTCCTTCCAGATGGTTCCAAGGACCCAGAGGATGTGTATCAAGCYAGAACCAAGGATGAGGTCCAAGGGAAATGTGGCAGCCAGACATTCTGCGGAGTCTGGCTGATCACTGCCCAGTGCTAGGCAGTGGACAGTAAGCCAGGGAAGGAGTTCCAGGTCCCCATGTCCTCCTCCCAAGGGACCGAGTGACAAATGATACCTCTGCAGCCTGTGCCAGGACAGCGTGGCATGCATGAGTAACTGGGGTCGGGGGTGGGGGGAGATGGCTCAGTGGTAGGTGATTCTGAATTCCAGCTCCAGGTCCCCAATCAAAGAATGATGGGGGTCCTGTATGGGGTGAGAGGCACACGGCGCCTTCAAAACATGGAGAGATGGGCAATGATGGGAGACCTGCCTCTCCAGGTCTTCGCCACTGCAGACATAGTATGCTGTCTGCCAGGGGCTGCTCCCAAGGCACTGCTGTCCCCATCTGAGGACCATGGCAGTGTTTCCAGGCTGCACACATCCGCTGTCATCCTGGAGGCTGGGAGCAGTCACGTGACAGCTGGCTGAGGCCTCAGATGTGTCGGCTCATGAATATCAATCAGGCCGGGTAATTCACAGAAAAGAGGAGTCCAGATTGGCTAATAAGCAAAGGTTTCACCCTCAAACGGGGCCTGGAGAGGCAGAACTACAGCCGCGGGCAGGTGTGGGCATGATGTGAGCGGAATCAGGAAGCCAGAGTGGCAAAGCTGTAGGTAGCGAGGTAGGGGGCTCACCAGGCAGCTTGAGGAGTGGGGGACGGGGGATTTCTAACAGGCAGCAGGCTTGGAGCCCCAGCTCAGAGCATTCATAGGTGAAGATGTGAAGAACTTGGTCTATGCAATGTGTGTGTGTGTGTGTGTGTGTGTGCGCGCGCTGTGGCCTTTCAGGATGCTTGGGACCCATACCCCTAGCATCCAACTACCATCAGTCACGGGGAGACCCCTCAGGTCACCTCTGCCCTAATGGAAAGGCAGGGCCGCCCTCTCCAAGGCTCCTGGCCACAGTTACGGCATCCAGTTGTGTCTCCGAGAAAGAGGTAGGCTGTCTGTGTAGACTGCTCCAGCGGACAGGACCGTCACCAAGCGGGGAGGGCGAGGCTGGGGGAGAGTGCCCAGGTCCCTGAGGATTGAGGGTTATCCACCCCTGTACTGAGCACTCCCTGTGACTCCAGAGCCCCAGGGTCTCACCATAACCGGGACCCTGGGAAACTCAGGGATCTGACTCGCCAGAGGTTTAGCCCTGTTGCTTACAAACTCTGACCCCAGGAAAGTTACCGGGTCATCTCATGCTTCAGGTTCTTCTGACGTAAATAGGGGTCTGAAACAACTCTCCCCCAACTCCGGGACCCACCAGGTGAGCTCAATGGGGTAAGCCACCAAGTTATGTGTCTCACACAAGACCCCAAACCTCTCTGAGCTAAGTCCCCACGTGTAGGGCAGGCTCCAGACACCAAGATGAGATGTCTAAAGTCCGCAGCACATGGTGGGCCCTGGATGACGTCACCTTCCTCGATCTCTCCCACTGTTGGCAAGGCTTGTCCACATCCTTAAGTGACGTCACCACTGCCTACACACAGAATCAGCACCCCATAAGGCGGACACCACACACTGTCTTATCCTCAGCTCCAGCGAGGGATTCAGAAACCAGAGAGGCTAGGAGACTTGCCCAAGATCACACACAGCTCACAAGAGAGCCCAGGCTGGAAGCGGGCTGAGCAGTTGCATCTTTCGCTGTATACTGCCCCACCCCTGACTCCATGATAGCCTCTGTCCAGCATCCCTCAGGCCCAGGAATGCCAGCCAGCCTATTTGCACAGGCTGTGGGAGCCGGAACCTTTCCTCCCTGTGCACACAGGGAAGAGTTTGGCGGATGCTAGGCAGAAACGCGCGAACGAATCTTCCACCTACCGGGTGGAGTCTGTGTAGGTGGCCCTGGTCCTCAGTGCTGGTACAAGAGCTGTCTCCAGCAACAGCGCATGTCCCACTTGAGTCCTCCCAGAGGATGTGAAGAACCACAGCAAGCTCCAAAAACTGGTGGCAGGGAGTGGGGGGGGCACTTATTGGTGAGACACACATGTGCTGCCAGCTCTGAGACGCAGTATAGAGGAGACAGAGCACAGTCCCTGCCACGTTCCTGTGGGGGTGTGGGGCGGAGAGACGGATTTTCTAAAAGTGCAAGTATTGTGCTAGGCTGGGAGACACCCTAGAGGGTGGAGCAGGGGGAAGGCACTAAAGGGCAGGACCCCTTCCCTCAGGGCTATGTGATGGCCTCGCTGCTGTGGGATAGTGGTGATACTGACCTTCCTGAGTTCTGTGAGCACAGACAAAGATGGCGGAAATACAGCAGGTGCTCAATAAAGGTGACCACGGGGCCCAGCTGGCCACCACAGCTCGCTTTTACCAGCGCCTGCAATGAGCCTGTGGCCTCGGTGCCAGTGGGAATTTGGTGGGGACAGCAAGCACCTGCCCCTCGTCTGAAGCCTCCGGGTCCCCCTCTCGCTGCTCTGTCTGTCTGTCTGTCCATCCACCGAGGCTAGCAGCTGGAGAGCCACTGCTCGGCCAGCCCAGCCGCCGCCACCCGTGAAACCCCACGGTTTCTCATTTTCCCCTTGAGTGGTTTCTCGGCCTGGCTGGACCCGAAGCAGAGGCTGGGATGGAGACCCAGGCGTGGGGAGGGGAGATCAAGCCCCCCCTCTCTCTCCTGCCCCTCCCCCAGGACAAATGGGAGGGGGGTCTGAGAGAGGAATTTACAGGGGCTCACCTTAACTCATCCCCAGACACAGGATGAAGCCTTGTCTTCATACAACCGAACACAGAGCCTGCTAGGAAAGAGCCGCGCTGCGCAGTGAGATGCAGGCTGAAAACGTGGGCTCTTGTCCGTTATCCTTCAAAGCACTTGGGTTCATTTTCCTAAGGTCAGTTAGGGTCTCCACATTCTTTTTTGGGGACGCTGTTGGGAACAAGTTGACTGTTTGGGACATTCAGGGGACCCGCAGAGGCTCACCTTTCTATCATTCGTAGAGGCTGTGACCCTGTGACACTAGAGAACTTGAACCCCACACAGGCTTTCTCACACCTACCTGTGACTTATCAGTGGGGGTCATAGGCTCAGAGAGGTTTATAGCGTCGCCCAGGGTCACACAGCTTAGAAATGGCACAGCTCCTGGGTCTGCTGGACTCTACATCTAGTGCTGTTTCTAGAAGCTACCATGTCAGGTGTGAAAAGCAAGGGGGAGAACAGGCTCCGAGAGAATTAACCTTCCTTCGGACTCTCCAGGTCTCCTTGGAGCTCCCCACGGACTGGGGTAGACAGAGAGGGCCCCTACCTCTGCCCTGCCTCTGCTCACATCTGCTGAGCCGGCTCGGTTCACACCGGGGTAACCCCAGCTGCCACCCTCCCCACCCGACTCTGCTCGGAGCTCGGAGCTTTGGCCGGGGCATCCGAGCGAGGCTTCACTTGGTCTGGTTTCTCAGACTCTCGCTCTCAACGATGTTGTACCTGCCCCACCTCTGCCAACCCTGCCCCTCCTTGGCCTCCATTCTCATGAGAACTGCCACGCTAAGGATAGAACCCAGGGCCTCACGTCTGCCAGACCCATGAAGCCCCACCCCAGCCTGAACCTCCTCTCCATTCTAGACATTGGGTCATCTTGATGTCTCACACACAGCACGGACTTGGCCTCGCTGCCCCTCAGTCAAAGACCCTGTGCTCCAAGACGCCGCCAAGGAAGTCCCGCCCTGTGTGAACAGGAGGGAAGGTCTCCCTGCCCATCACTCTGGCTAGATCACTGTGTCCTAGCACCTACCAACCTCACACGCACCGCACTTTACTGGACATTCTTCTTCATCCCTCATGTTTTGTAAGGACAGGGTCTGATTCCTTGATTACTTCTGACACCGTGGTGCCCAGCTGAGATACACAGTTGGGGAGCGATGGGTGTGTCTGTAGAGGACATTTCTTCTTCATATTCCTCTTGGCCCCACTTCAAAGATGGAAACACTGAGGCCTGAAGACCGTCACACAGCTCCCAGATACAGAGCCATACACCCTTGGGCACCCGTCCTGTATGAGCCTGTGTCTCACCCCTCGGATGGTACCAGCTTGGCAGGGGACTCTCCGCAAAGGAGAACTCAGGACAGACATTGGAGGCCTGGGGCTGAGTCCCAGCAGAACAGCAGCCACCGTGGGCACGGAGCGAGAGTCACAGGCTCAGGTCTGGCTGCAATAGCTTCGTTAGAATGCAGCCCTGAGATCAGCTTCTCTCTGATGGCCGCGAGTGATTGACACTTACAAATTACCCCGCCGAAAGTGTGGAGTCTTTGACCCCTGTGTAACATCTTTGGCAAGCCCGAGGTTTGCCAGCATTCTGTCATCTAATTACTACAAATCCCTGGAAACTTCTCCGGCCGCTGAATTTTTAATGCGGGGCAATTTCGACGTGCAGCCTGGCCCAGATGGGTTCCGCTCCCCTCCCCTCCCCTCCTCTCCCCTCCCCTCCCACCCTTCTGGAACCACTTGTTTTTCTTTAAATCTCACCAACTTCCAGATGAGCAGGGGGCTCGCCCCCGAGAAAGCACAGAGCAGCCTTCCCGATCTGATCTGTAACCACGCCACTGTGGGCTCCTGTCTCCTCCTACCCCGCCGGGGGCCAGGCTAGCCTGACAAGCAGGGTGGCGATGGACCAGGCTCCTTGGGGACACTCGGCGCTGAGTGTGTGAGTGGCCGCTCTGCCTGCCACTCGGTAGGTGGCAACCTGCAGGGCGGTCACCTTCACAGGACATGCTGGCGAGGTGAGCGCTTCTCAAGGTGACTTCCCCTAGTCTTCCAGGCCCTTGGAGAATGGTGTGCCCGGCCAGGCAGGTGGCACGGAGCCGAAGCCAGGCCTGCCAGCTTGTTCCCCTGCAACGGCCCTGAGCCTGAGCCTGCTTTCTCTGACCCCAAGGCACGTCACACCAGTCAGAGGAAGTGTCACCAGAACCTGGGTTGCAGGATGCACTCAGAGTCTGCCACCCAGAGGAAAGTCAGGCCGTCCCCACTTAGACTCCCTCATGGGGGGGGGGGGGTGGCACGAGCCTGAAGTCCCCAAGCGGAGGTGGAACACGGTGGCAGACACCCATCGTCCCAGCACTCTAGGCTGAGGCAAGAGGACTGCTGGTTCAAAGACAGCCTGGGCTACGTGGTCAAGCTCCATCTAAACCGGACAAACATGACTATCGGTATAAACTGTCTATAAATGTGAAAATGACCTCAGCCTCAGAAGAGTCTCTCTCCCAATCATGTGTGATTTTCAAGTCTCCCTCCCTCCTCCTTATTTGTTTATTTGTTTATTTATTTTTAGTTTTTAAATGTCTCTCTATCCCCACCCCTCTCTCTGGTCTCACTTTATATTCCTGACTAGCCCAGAACTCCCTATGTAGATCAGGCTGGCTCTGAACTTACCGCAATTCTCCTGCATCGTCCTCCCGAGTGCTGGAGCTGCGGAAACAGACCACCCCCACAGGCGGCTTCAAAATGTTCATTTTCCCTTCTTACTTGTATTTTGTGGCATGCACACACACATATGCACATTTTTTTKTGTGTGTGTGTGTGTCCCCAAATGCCTTTTAAGCTTGTTCCCAGACAGCCTCTGAATGGCCGTCACTTTGCAGCGTGAGAGCCAGTACCTGGTGTAGAAGCAAATCCCCTGCATCCCTGCCAGCCCCCTCCCCACTTCGCCCTCTTCAGGAGAACGAGGCTTGGTTTTTCAGGCCCGTTTTTTCTTACACATGTACACGGCTGATAAAATATTCCACCTCGCCCCTTGTCCCCCGTGGGACCTGCTGTCTTACGGGGAAAGGCTTTGTATGACAGCGAACCACAACAGACACCATATCGCCTGGAAACCGTGGGGTGGAGGTGTGTGGGGGGGACAGTGACTCCTTATTCAAATTCTGTCTTTGATAATAGTATTGCTGGAAGGGGAGGGAGCTGTCTTCCTCTGCAGGCTCCACTGGGCTGGAGGGCCCCCCTCTTGTCGCCTAGTGGAAGATGCTATCCAGATCTGTCCTGGCCCCCTCCATGGGCTTCCCAGGGGAGTCCTGCAGACTTGGAGCCTGTGCTTGTACTATAGGCCTCTGCCTGGGGTCCGGGCGTCGAGTTCCTTTCCCTGGCCCCCAAAGGGTAAGCAGGCTGCGAAGTCGTGCCTATGGACACAGTGGGGCCACCACACAAGGCTCGTGGGCCAAGGTGGTTCACAGAGGGGAGATGCAGGAGAGCAATGGGTTTGTCCCAGGAGGCCTTGGAGGGAGCTTCACAAGGTACCTTCCTAGAGGATGCTTGTCCTCGAACGCTCGTATGTGCCTCCAAACCGGGATGTTATAGAATGGAGTCTGGAGCACAAGAAGACTTGCGGAGTGGGGAGCTGGACCTGCCCCCCCCCAGATGCTTTCTCATCCACCTCACCAAAGACAGCAGGTGGTCACGCTCAGGGTCTTCAGTCCAGGGGTGAGTTGGCACCCCAAGAGCCAGGTCACCCCAGCCTCTGAATGGAGGGGCAGAACCACAGACCCTGCACTTGAAGGAGCTCTTGGTGGACCCTGAGGCCCACAGGACACGAGGTAATTAAATCCACCCCAGGGGAGAGGAGCATCACGTCAGGAAGACGAGAAGAGAGTGGAGCCCACACAGGAGGCGGCAGCTCTTAGCAAATTCTCCAAACGTTGGCGCCCCCTCATGCAGGCCTCACTGGGATTGACCTAATGACCGAGGCGGTCACTTAGACAGGGCTGTCAGAGTGATCAAGGGAAAGCCATGGTGACCTTCCCACAGGCCCTGACACCTGGTAGCTGGGCAGGGCAGGGTTGGAGATCTGTGTGTGAGCGACAGTCAGATCCCTCCACATAGCTGGGTCATCGTGGGTTAGCAGCGCCAGGTTCACATTGAAAGAAAGCACTGGAGCCGGGCGTGGTGGCGCACGCCTGTAATCCAGCACTTGGGAGGTAGAGGCAGGCGGCTTTCTGAGTTCGAGGCCAGCCTGGTCTACAGAGTGAGTTCCAGGACAGCCAGGACTACACAGAGAAACCCTGTCTCGAAAAACAAAACAAAACAAAAACAAACAAACAAACAAAAAAAAAAAGAAAAGAAAGAAAGCACTGGGCCCCAGTGTGAGCCCACCTGACCGCTGGTCTGCAAACTGTTGGGAGTCTCATGTCTCTAAAATGGGGGCAATGAACCGGGGCGGGGGGGGGGGTGCCACTGAGGTCTGAGAGCATGCTCATTTGGTTCCTGTGTCAGTGTTCCTAGGGTCCTCCCTGATCCCTGATCAGACGGCTTTTATTTTGAAGTGTGCATATATGTGTGCACATGTATATGTGTCTGTGCACAAGTGTATGTGTATGTGAGTGTGTGCAATATGTGTGTGCAATATGAGTGTGTGTGTGTGAGTATGTCAGTGTGTGTGCTCTTATGCCCATACCCTAAGCACATATCTCCTGCTCCTAACAAGGAAACTTCTGTATCCATTTAAAGTCTGGGTCATTTTTTTTTTCAGTTGAACATAAACATTGTATTTATTTATTATATAAGGCAGCTGTGCTTAGGTCAGAGGACAGTTTGCAGAAGTCACTTCTTTCTTTCCACTATATACAACTCAGGTTGGAAGGTTCTAGCATCATGGTACTCCATCCGGCAGGATCGAAGACCTGCTGGGGTCTCAGGTCAGTTGAGGTGGGCGTGCCACCATAAGCAACAGATGGTGGCACACACTTGTGATCCCGGTCCTTTGGAAACTGAGGCAGGATCAGGTCAGCCTGGACTACAGAGAGAGACTGTACCTGCTGGTTTTGTGTCCACTTGACAGAAGAAGCTAGAGTCATCAGAGAGGAAGGAAAGAGCCTTGGTTGAGAAAATGTCTTCATGCGATGCAGCTGTAAGGCATTTTCTCAACCAGTGGTTGACAGGAGAAGGCCCCGCCCACAGTGGGCGGGGCCATCCCTAAGCTGGTGGTCCTGGGTTCTATAAGAAAGCAGGCTGAGCAAGCCACGGGGAGGAAGTCAGTAAGCAGCACCCCTCCATCGCCTCTGCGTCAGCTCCCGCCTCCAGGTTCCTGCCCTGCTTGAGTTCCTGTCCTGACTTCCTTTGATGATGAACAGTGATGTGGAAGTGTAAGCCAAAYAGACCCTTTCCTCCCCAAGTTCCTTCTCAGTCACTTTCATCCCAGCAACAGAAACCCTAACAAGACAGGGGACATCAAACAAAAACAGTGCACATTATATAATTTGTGTTCAGTTTCAACACCAGGATGGACACAGGTACGTCCCAGCTCAAAAGCAGGTGCCAGTTCTCCTTGTACTTGGGGTGCTACCTGAGGGGTCTCCTCCAAGCCCTCAGTTCAGCCGCCCCTTTGAGGTTGAGAGGCCCCCCCCCACAAGCTGGTCACCCTTCTTCATGTAAGTCCATTGTGTGACCAAAGTATATTTTTGTTTTTGTTTTTTGTTGTTATTGGGTTGTTTTTTTAATTTATTTATTTTATGTGAGCACACTGTTGCTGTCTTCAGACACACCAGAAGAGGGCATCAGATCCCATTACAGACGGTTGTGAGCCACCATGTGGTTGCTGGGAATTGAACTCAGGACCTCTGGAAGAACAGTTGGTGCTCTAACCACTGAGCCATCTCTCCAGCCCAGAGAATAGCCGTTTTGTTGTTGTTGTTTGTTTGTTTGTTTGTTTGTTTTTTGGCTTGGTTTTAGTGTTTTATTTTTCTGTTTTGAGACAGGGTCTCACTATGTAGCTCAGGCTGGCCTTGATCTCACAACCCTCCTTCCTCAGCATCTGGAGGGCTGGGATGACAGCCACGTGCCACTACGT
>BDUI01008057.1:32578-61397 GCA_002335545.1 Apodemus speciosus
AAGTCTGTGTTCCTGTGTAATCTTAGCTGCTCCCGTCTGATTTCGTGAGGAAGCCTTGAGTCCGCTGAAGATTATCACCTACTGGTTAAGTTCGCAGAACTTCGGTTCAGGCCACAGGGTTGCGTATGTGCTGGGCTTTTGCAGTGCAGTGGGATGACCATCCCTTTCTCTGGAATTGGGTTTGACAAGCCTGTCCMATGACAGAATAGTTAATATGGCAGGTTTGTGAACCACATGGTCTCTGTCACAACTGCTCAGTCCTGCTGGAAACAACTGCAGATGACAGATAAGCAAGCGCATGACCTGTGTTCTTAGAAAACTTTATTCGCAAAAGGAAACTGACAGTAAACTAGAATCAGCCCTGTGGTTATAACGTGTAGGCCATTGCTCCATATGAATGAGGGGAATGCAGACACCCTGTTTTCCATTCTTTCAGTGCTCAAGCAGCGCTGTGAGAGAACACCCACGTCTGCTCTCCAGCCAGTGAACCTCATTTGTTCCACCCACGCGGTGTAATACGGACGCCTTACAAGCTTTATGGATTACAGAAATCTCATATAGATATGTTCCTGAGTTTTATATACCAGTACATTCTTCAGAGTTTGTATCCTCCGTGGTACAGAATTCAATGTCCGTTGGCGTGCCTCCACATCCCATTCTATATTTGAGAGTTTCTTTTAATCCTTATATTTTATCTTCAGTAAATGGTTTTTAGTGTCTGGCTCAATGCACATGTCATGGATTACTCCTGTGGGTTAGAATTACTGTGTGCAAAGATATAAATGTTAATGTGGGGGCTGTGACGAGTGCTCTGGCTTGAACACAGAACCCTGAGTAGTCTAGCTGGGCAAGAGTGCTAGCCACCACTGAGCCAGAGCCCTAGAGCCCCGTTTTTATGCTGTTGGGAAAGAATTGAAGCAGTGACTTTACCACGCCTGTAAGTACCCCTGGGCCCTTGTGAGGGTCCAGTTCCATGGCGGTTTTCATGAGTAGGGCTCTGAAGACTTGAAGTCATGTGGCTGTTTCCAACCAGGGCTGACTTGCTCTCGTTTGCAGAAATGGAAGCCTAACACTTTTCAACTCTGCTTTTGATATGATATTTGGACCCACAGGCCATCATACGTTAATCCCCAGTCGTGGGGGGARTAGAGTCCCTTTGCTCACACAACACCTTGCCTCACTGGTATGATGTCATCGACTTGCTGCCTATGCTGTCCTCTATTCCTGTAGGTCTCTTAAGGATAGGAGCTGCTCAGTAAACTTGGGGTGAATTAAGATCACAAGGCCCCTGTGGTGAATCGTCTGTTCATGTTACCTTCATCAGGAAGATGTGGGGTGAAAGTCCTTCAGGTTCGAGCATTTGGGCTAATGATTTTACGGTTCAGAAAAGAATATGCCACAGGAGAGAGCATTATGGCAATCATGACAGGAATGTATCCCAAGATTTGCCTTCCATAGGGAGGTTTGAAGTCTTAAACAGGTAGGAGGAGCTGAGTGGAGAGAGAGAGAGAGAGAGAGAATATTAATCTGTAACTATTGCACAATGAATTTAGTTTAGTGCAAAATAAAATTACTAACTGAAATTTTGTTTCATTGTTACAAATAAAATACAAAAACTACTGGTTTATGATGAAATCAGAGATTGACCTTTCAAGTTCTTTTAAATGATGGCTGGTTCCTGCCAGGAGCAGAGGGTGTTTGCAGACTCCACATGAGCTGAAAACTGTTGTAGTCTTACAGCTAGGACTCGAGTGAAGGTGTTACTACAGCTGTCTGTGCTCACACATCATTATCAGGAGGCTTCAAGGACTGTTGTGGGGAAGGACAATTAATTAGAGTTTGTCCGAATTTCATATTAAAATACGGGAGAGGCACTGATGTCTGGAGTCCTCAGTTGGCTAATACAGAAAGGAGAGAAGAGATGACTGGTGGACTGAGGAAATCATCCAGCAGACTGACAAGTGAGCCTGGATTGGCCCTGGGATATTTGTTTTGTTTTGTTTCTGTTGTTGATTTGTTTGTTTTGGGGGTTGTTTCTTGGTTTGTTTCTGAGGCAGGGTTTCACTGTGTAGCCCTGGCTGCCCTAAAACTCACTCTTGTAGACCAGATATCCTCCTGCCCCTGCCTNAGAAGAGTTGGGTTGTGGCCATGGGGTTGTGGCCAGACTCCTGCCTGACTTGATGATTCCTTGGGGAGCCTCTGTGGTCACTGCTCATGTCAGCCTGGCCCTGGACTGTCCCCACCCCAGATGGATATGGCAGATAAGGTGATCTCCTAGATAGCCACATGGCCCTGGGCCTCCTGCTACTCCAGACAGTGGGGCCTGAAGGTCATCCCGACACTCCCGGCACTCCAGGCCTGAGGGGGAGGGGTGCTGGCTTTAGTCTGGCAGGAGCAGCTGTGCTTGTCAGCACCATCCTGCGCTGCCCTCCTGCTGCCCCTCTCCTGAACTTCTCACCTGGCAAACCTGCTCCTCCAGGTTCCTTCAGAAGTGCTGACAGGTCAGGGGCTCAGGTTAGCCGGCCAAAGCAGGGATATGCAGGCTGGGGGACCAGATCATCCCATCATAGAGACCCCAGACCCTTCAAGGTACCAAAACTCTTTTGGGCAGAGGCGGATCCATACTCATCAGCCACGCCTGCGGGGATGCCTCCCTTCAGAGTGCCATGCCCTTTCTGTGTCTCCCTGTGGAGCTGTGCCAGCCCAGCAACCCCAACTCGGGGACTTAGGRTAGRGACAGTCACAGAAGAGAGCTGACCATTGGTCACTTTGCCCTGCAGYTCCAGTCTGTGCTGGTGCTGCTCCTCCCTCCAAGGAGCATCACAAGTCTGTCCACAGCTGCTCCTCCCAGCGTCAGAGGCAGGCATGTCCTCYAGCCGCCCTCACTGCCCCAGCCAGCTCCTCACACCTGCAGCCAGGAGGTGTAAAATCCAATTTGCTCCTGACACCTCCATGGGACACCCTGGTGCCTGTGTTCACTGCTGCTGCAAAGCTGGGAAGGTGGCCGACAGCGCGGGCTTGGGGTGTCTTCTGCTCGCCCACCTGGCCCCTATCTCATAGCGTCAAGTGTCCTAGGACCTCTGGGATAGAAGCAACCTAGAAACTCAGCATTACAAAGCCTCAAAATTCCAAAGCCCAGAACTGGGCAAAGCCGCCTGGATTGGGGTTTATGACACTCTCAGCAGACAGAAGGGAGGTAAGGGATAAAGGATGAGAAACTTGCTCTTCCTGGGTGTGAGCTGCGCCTAGACATGGCTAGGATGTGCTTTGAGGGCCACAGTGGGAGCCTCAGAGAAGMAGCAGCAGCAGTGGGCTCTGGGCTGTACCAAAGCCTCAAGCAGCTAAGGAAACAAAATAGTCCAACAGGCTCTAGTGTCCTTTCCCAGTCCTTTGACCCACTTCCGCAGATCCCCAAGGTGACCTCAGGGTAGTAAGGTCTGAGAACTGGGCCCAACCCTGCAGAATCCCCTGGTAAGATTGGGCTTCTCCTGGATCCTCAGCACAGACCCACCCATCAAAGCCAGGGGGCCCAGGGAGCAGTAGRCCACACACTTAAGACTTTCCTAAGCCAAGGGAAGCTGCACCCAGGGAGCAGAGRAAAGCAGTCCAGGTCACGTGCCACACTGCAGGCAGGTCAGTTTCCTGCTCCAGAACACCCATGCCAGGAGTCACATCATTACACCCACACACATGCACATGCACACATACATGTGCACACATGTGTACACATATGTGCACATACACACAGACACACATGAATGCACACAGGCATACATACACACATGTATACACATATATGCATGCACACACAYACATATGCACACGCACACATACATGTGCACACATGTGTACACATATGTGCACATACACAGACACATGCATGCACACAGGCGTACATACACACATATGTATAAACACATGTATACACACATATATGCATGCACACACACATACATATGCACACACATACATAGACACACCACATTCTAGCACTATTACAATGTAAACTCAACCCCTACATTGATAGTTCCACCCAGGTCCCAAAACACAGTTCCTAGGGAACCCTCCTGTTTCCCTGGGGCTAGAGGTTGACCCCAAGGTAGAGGAGCAGTCAGGCCTTACTGCTCTCTCCACTAAGAAAGGGCATCATGATAGCCACAGTCCATTTCTCAGATGAAGAAACAGGCCCTGTGACAAGTGGTCCGTCATATCCCTCGTTGCCTTTTTCCAGGTCTTCTGTGTCAGTGAACACTTATGCAGACTGTGGGGTCTGCCCCACACCCCCGTACCATTATTGCAGCTCCTGTCCTGCCCAGCTGACTGCTGCCTCCTGAGGTCCTCNCTAGGTTTTAATCTTCCACCAACCCATGCCCTGGCTCCTGAGGTTGCTGGCTGTCTCCCAGGCTGTTCTTGCCAGTGAATTGTCTGTTCTTACCACATGGATGGTTTCCCTGGCAGAGAAGGTGACCCATGAGCCACTGTTTCTGGGGTTGGCATCATGAGTGTAAGCCTGCAGAGCTCAGCAGGTTCCACTGAGAAGCTACCCTGACAGTTCCTTTGTGCACACAGCCCTGCCCCACAGCCCCTGGGCCCTGGCTTACTACCCTGTGCACTTACAATAGTAAAACAACAGAAGCGGGTCGGGTGGGGAGCTGAGGCACTCTAGCCCACTGAGGGCAGGGTATTTCTCATGCCTGTGTTCGTTAGCTTTGGGGAAAGTGGCCTTTGCTCCAGCCTGGCCTGCTTATACGGCTTGACGAGCTTTCTGGTTTACTTTTCTCTTAGCTCTCACATGTTTGCCAGGTATGAGACCAAAAGTAGTGGGGGCAGGGTAGGTAAGAGTGTGACATGTCCAGCAGTCAGCTCCCCTAAACAGAGCTCCAGAGCACCTTTCCAAGGTAATGACCATAGATGAGTGCACCCATAGATGCCATGCCATTTTCGCTCAGCAATGAGAATTCATCCCTCCAAAATTGACACACATCTTAGCCCGTTCACAGTAGCCCATGAGCTTAGCCGGTCCCTTCTGAAGGAGATCTTCCTCTATTTCCACTCAGGACATTAGTCCATTTCCTTGTCTGCATCTACCACGTCAGAGGACTTCCTTTGTCAAAACAATTGAGCTCTCTTAAAAATTCTGCTTTTGTTATTTTATAATTATTATATGTATGTGTATGGGTGAGTGTGGRTGCCCTCAGAGGCCAGAGTTGCCAGATCCCTGGTGCTGGAGATGTTGTGAGCTGCCTGAYGTGCATGCTCGGAATGAACCGGATCCTCTGGAAGAGCGCTACATACTTTAAAGTGCCGAGCCAGGCTCATCCGTGTAACAGAAAGAATCGGGAGTAACAGCATGCATTTGGAGAAACATCGTGAGGATCAAATCATCACCACTGTGCATGTAGAGAAGTGGTCGCTTATATGAGGCGGAGAGAATCAAAATGTTTGCCTCCTGTGGATGCTCACCAAGATGCTGCTTCACAGATCTTGAGAAAACATTGGAGGAAATCTCGCTCCCACTTCCTTTCTAGCTCTCTGGTCCCTTCTCTGCCTCTTCCCCCTCTGACTGCTCCAGAAAGTTCTTTCAAGCTGAGCTCTGATCTAGACAGTCGTCTTTGCCCTTGAGTCGGGACTAGCGTTTACTTCTCCAGGGACAGAGGGTAGCTATCAGGGTTGGCCACATGATGTAGGTGGCCCGACAGAGGCTACAAAGAACACACTGGTGAGACAGGAAGAAAAGCTCTGTTTGAACAGAACAACTGTTTACAAACCCCTGGGCCCTGCTTACAGAATTGGAAGCATATGGAGTATTGTCCCTGCCCTAGATCAGCTCCTCCGAGGAGGATGGGCACTGTCTGAGGAGCCTGAGAGTTCTTCAGGCATCGYTTCCGCATGCTGGGCTCTTGTTTCCGGCCTGCCTGGCCCACCAGTAGAAGCTTCTCCAAGCAAATAGCCTGTGGTTGGGCTCTGCTCATCTTCCCCCTTGTGTTTTCTGAAACTGGTCCTGTGTTAACCTCCAGCATGATCTGAGAAGAAAAAGAATCAGCTACAGGGGTTTTCTAATTTCCAAAATGACCCTCAGTATTTTGTTACACACACACACACACACACACACACACACACACACACACACACACACCCTTTTTTTCTGCCCTTTTCCTTTAAAGACTTTAGATGTCTCAAAAGTGAAATCAGGGAAATGGGCTAGCCACCTATGTGGCAAGGCTGACTGCCCATGGTGTGTGTAATGTTGTGTGAAACAGCAACTTGCAGAACTATATACAAATAGACCCCATTTGTTTAAAAACCCATATCCATGCATATGGTATGTTCGTAGAAGGCAGCTGAGGGCATGGTGGGGGGAAAGATTATGGACTGTGGCTACCCCTTGGAGTGAGCTTAGAAGAAAGGAATTGTAGCTTTTTGTTTGGTTCACATGAGTACAGTTTGGATTTTGCAGTATATTTCTTGCTCACTGTTTTTGAATCAACTTTGGAAACCCGGGACTAAATGGTGTAGTGTCTAGAAGCTGGGACTAGGCTGGCTGCTGGAAGGTTCTCCCTGAAGGAGCTCAGACAGAACATGAGATCATCTCGGGCGCTTTGGCCCCACATAGCACACCCCGCTGGAGCCGCAGACTGGTTCTGGAGCGGTCAAGTGGGCAGTGTACTTTTTCTTTGCCTCGCCTGCTCCTCTCCCTCAGGGGAGCTGCAGGAGCTGCTTCCAGCATCCCAGGAACTGCCTGTGCTCACGAAGAAGCACCGTAATCACCCAATCCCAACTCCACGCTCCAGTACAGGTGCGGGCATTTGTCAACCCCAGTCACCTCTGCAGAGCGTGAATGTCCAGCCCACAGAATTTGAGGCAATAAAGAATACATTCCTCATTGGTAGTCAGCACCTCTGTTCTGAGGGACCTTGGGCAAGTCCTCACGCCTCTGTTTGCCAGTGTTCTCCTATGCTGATGTCCAAGGTGTCAGGATTGCAGGACACTTCTGAGGTATGCTAATGAGAGGGAAGGAGCTTCAGAAGTAGAAGGGGGCGCCCAGGGAGGGGCAGCACAGTGAGCGCTCCTCGGAGCTGCCCCAGCGTCACAGTACCCCGCGTGGCACACAAACACCCAGTGGTTCACCTGAGGATGGTGGCCGGGACACACTGCTCACGTGTACCTTGTGTGCAGTTGTCTGTCCAGTAACCTGACTTCTCCTCCAAAGTGGCAGTCGTTCTTCCAGTATTGGCCCACCACAGGGAACATTTGGGCAGAAACAGCCTCTGAATATAGAACCCGAGTTCACCCACCTCATTTTTATTGTACAGCAGGTCGAGGGGTTTTTTGTTGTTCTTGTTTGCTTTTTGGGTTTGGTTTTGTTTGTTTGTTTTTAGCATTCCAGTTTTCCTTCCTCGTACATTTAGATACATTTTAAATAGATGCTATATATACATTTGTCCAGTACATGCAAGATGACACACTCACCAGAACCCTCTGTCCTTAAAGTGAGAGGACAATACAAGAGAGGAAGTGACAGTCACAGGCTCAAGCGAAGGATGGAAAAGAACCTCACGGGTAGCAAGATGCTTTCTCGGTCCTCTGGAGAGGACATGATCCCCTCAGGTTTCTCTGTAACCCTCAATGCCTGTCAAGGTATCATACAGTCCTCTCACACAGGAGAGCTGTGAAGGGAGAGGACAGTGGGTGTTTTCACTAAAGGATGAACAGAGACTTGGCGGAGAGGCGAGCGGAGTGAGCTAGAAGCAGCTTTGATTTCCCAGAGAGGGAATTGGAAAGCAAAAGGCGTCTAAAGGAAGCAAACAGACAATGAGCAGAAAGAGTTACGGGACCATCTTAAGGAGGTGGGTGGCTGTTCTCTCCCTTCCTTGGGCACTGACCCTTGTGAACGTCAAGACGGCTGCGTGTGCCTGCTGCGGACTGCTGTCAGCCTCTCCCCAGAAAGGGCCCACATCACATTTCACTGGGCTTTGGGGATATTTAAGGTTGGAGAATCCTCCAAAAAGCAAGAAGCCCAGGGGCAGCTTGTACCTAGTTCAGCACACAGAGAAGGTCCCTGACCCCGACTGCAGGGCCTTCAGGCGGCGAGCATTGACCCGGTCCTCGCACTGCCATTTATGACTGCCCGGCATCCTGACTTCTGACAGCGTAGAGCAGTGTGACCTGTTTCTGCTCTGCATTGGCCGGACCCATATGGAGCACACTCCGTTTTCATCCTCTGTGGCTGGCTTCTCTCGTCAGCCTTGTTTACAACCCATCACTGTCACTACGGGTGTCGGAGCTTGTTCTTTGCCATATTCTTTGTGCACATGAAATCCATTCAGGGCTCAGCTGGACAGTTTGATTTGTAGCCTGCTTTAACAAGTGCTGCAGTGAACTTGCAGATTTGTGTCCCGGTCAGTGGGGGGGTGGGAGGGGACATTCACTGGGACTGTACCTCATCTAAAATAACAATATACAAATGTTTTGGCTGCACGACTGCAGGTGAAATTCACATCTCCATCAACTGGTTGGCATAACCCATCAAAATGGAATTCATGTTCCCACCGACCTGCTGACATAACCCATCAGAGCTGATTTTCGGGAGGATGGGCATGCCTATGTGGTTTTAGTGTCCCCTGGGCTGGCAGGCAGGCAGGCAGGCCGTGGGGAGAAAAGGGAACTGGTGGTGCTTCAGGCTCTAATCCCACACCTATCAGAACAGTACTCGCAGGTCTGCTAGTTTAGCTTTGCCATCGTCAGGATCTCTGGGTCAAGCCGAGTTGTCTCTTAGTTCAGAAAACTTGGAATAGGGCATCAGAGAACAAAGAAAGCCAAAGTTGATGCCACCACCTCCCAAAAAAATGTTAAGCAAAGTTCAAATGTACAGTTGCCGGCTGGCACATGGAGATGAAAGCACTGAAGGACCCCGTGGATATGAGAGACAAGATGCTGCTCTCAGAAACAGAACTACTGAAGTGGTCACTGTAGTAAAAGAAAGATGTGGCTGAATCACCTGAGTAATGTCCTGGACTTACAGACAGCTGTGGCCCAAAGACAGGTGGGGCTCCTCGGGTTCCCTGGGAGTGGTGGGCTGAGTCAGGGTGGGAAAGCAGGGCCAGCGCAGGGCTTCAAGGACAGCTGTGCTTAGAGACAGGCAGCAGGGCAGGCTCTGTTTAAAACAAGACATACTGTCCCAGATTGCTTTCTGTTGCTATGATAAACACTTAACCCAGCAGTTCTCAACCTGTGGGTCACAAGTCTGTGGAGATCAAATGACCGTTTCACAGGGGTGACCTAAGACCATCAAAAACATAGATATTTACAACCCAGCTGATAACAGTAGCAAAATTACAGTTATGAAGTAGCAACAAAAACAACCATAAAACAGTAATTTTATGGCTGAGGGTCACCACAGCTTAAGGAACTATATTAAAGAGTTGCAGCATTAGGAAAGATGAGAACCACTGTTCTAGGCATATGGCGTTCAAAGGAGGAGTGCACATCAGAATTACATACAACTTTCCCAGGATGCACCTGAGCCAAGTCCTATCCCAGGTACTCAGTTTAGTGTTGTAAGGTGTGGTTGGAACTGGAGTGAATTGTAGCATTTACTCAAGTGACTCTGAAAAGCAGACCTAGTGAGAATATAGTCCTAGACACTTGGTTGTGGATTCTCTTTCATGTTACAGTATCCTGTACTACTTTATAAAGAAAAGCTGATTTAGATCAGAGTTCAGAAGCCTGGAAGCCTGATATTTTATGTCTTCATGTGTGTCAGCAGGTGAGAACATCATGGCATATGGTATCACAGTAGCAGTGAGACATGCAGAGAGATCACAGGAGGAGACCAGCCTTGCTGTTTCATAACCTGCTTAAGAAAGAAGCCCTTGATAGGCTAGGAAATAGTCTCAAGCCAAAAATAAATAAATTATTAAAAATCTGGAGTTTTTAAAAATTATCTTCAATAAAATTTGTCTAGCATAAATTGCATGTTAAATTCAAGATGTTCACACAAGCCTCCAATAAAGAATTTAAAGAAATTTTAGTAATTAATTGACCCTGTCCAGTATAGATAATATTTAAGAAAGCTCTTTGCTTTGTAAAGTGTCTTGATGCCATTCTATCCAGCTTCCCAGATAAGCATCACTCCCGTTCACTGGTGCAGAAGTCTTGAGAACATGGACACTGTAGGTGTACTTAATGGAACTTCTTTCAGTGGACACAAGAAGTTATGTAAAAGTGCTGTATTTTAACTTTGTACTTGTGATTTCTAACGGGCATCTCATTAGAACCAAAGCTAAATAGTTTCTATTAACCTTTGTCTAGCGGATGGTCCGTTTGTGAAAGCATTCACTGGAGGAGACCCTTGGTGATGAGCCACCCTCCCAGTTGGAGACGTCTCCTTTTCATACACTGAGTGCAAGCCTTCTCGCTGCTTACCTATAGTGCATACTCATGAAGTGTTTCTTTAGTGTGTTTATGGGGGCCTATTCTGTGATCAGTTCATTAAACTGTGTTGGGTCTTGCTCTGTACATGATTTAAAGATAACGTTGTTCCTCTTTGGCTTAGTTAGGGTTTCATTGCTGGGAAGAAACACCATGGCCATGGTTAAACTCTTATAAAGGAAAAAATTAAATTGTGGCTGGCTCATAATTTCAGAGGTTTAGTCCATCATTATCATGGCAGGAAGTGTGGCAGCATGCAGGCAGACATGGTACTGGAGGAGCTGAGAGTTTATCCTCATGCAGCAGAAGGAAACTAACTAGGTGTAGCTTGAGCACGGTAGACGTCAAAGCCTGCCCCCGAAGTGACACACTTCCTTCAAGGTCACATCCACTCCAACAAGGTCATACTTCCTAATAGTGCCACTCCCTATGGGACAAGCATTCAAACATGTGAGTCTATGCGGGCTATAACCTATTCAAGCCACTACACTCTTTATTTCCTGAATTATGAAGAAGACTTTCAGAACAGTCTATTCTTGCTACCCACATGTCATAATAAATCAAACCAGCCTGAACTTACTGTCATGCATAGAAGACATAAGCAACTGTGTGCATTCGGCACCATCCTCCCAGGAGACCATCAGACAGAAGATTAGGCTGGAGAAAAGATACATGAAGCAGATATCAGCATTTGTTTAAAAAAAAATCCATGATGCCATTTCATGCTACTATGCCAAATAATTTCCTGTGCTTTGAATAGGTCAGGCCTGGAAAGTCCAGGGCTGACAATAGCCATAGAAATTCTTTTCCAGAGTTTACAAAGAAGAATCTTCCACTCCATTCTATTTGAAAATTTTGTCTTGCAATTTTTTTTTATTTGAGTGAACAAAATTATCAGGCAAATTGTGTATAGTAACTTATATCTTTTATCCAATATGTGCACGTGTGTATGCACATGTTCATGTGTGTTTTCAGGAGTCCTGAGCCATCTCCCCAGAAAGGATCCCCAGAGTAAGCTGCCCTTTGAGACTAGTGGATCAAGTAGTTGTGTTACACCCTGAGAACAATAGTTAGCGAACACAGGTACTGTCAAAGCATACTCCATTGTTCAAAACAAAACCTCACAACTGCACTTGTGTGTGAATAGCACTAAGTCCTAGAATTCCTGTCACTGGCAGGAGGAACAGTTTGGAATGTCTTCCTCTTACATGCTTTCTGAATATGTTTTTAAGTACAGTGCTTCCTTGGCTTTAGCTGCCTTCTGGAAGCATGCCCGCTCTTCCCCCTGGCTTTTGTGACACCATTACCCCTTGTCTCCTCTGAAGATGTCCTGCTTTGACCCTGGGCTGACAACATAGGGGCTCATACAAACTCTAGGATTTTCCTCTGAAGTGCCTGGAAGTCAGATCTGTTTCTGTCTCTGTCAGAACCGCCTGGCTCACCGACACGAATGGAATCTTACTCATTTTTTTAATCTCCTGCATTCAGCCCTTTGCACAGTCGCATTCGCTTGTTTGAAGCACTGACTGCTGACGGTGATATTGATCGAGTGACGTTGGAGATATAGATAACCCTGTGTGATTTTTCTCGTACAGGCTATTTTCTGTGTGGTTTTGGTTGGTCATTGTGTCCTGTGAGGTAGCACTCTCCTCATCTTGTTTTACAGAAAATCCGGGAGTTCATGAAGATTAAATATCTTTACACCATTCTGCATGGATGACAGGGCTGAGATTTGAACCTACTCTCATTTGACTGCCAAACCTTATCACGTGGGCCGTGCCTAAACTTTCCTTGAAAACAATCCACCTGGACTCCTCTGGCTCTCACTTGTCTCCCTGTCGGAGCTTGCCTACCCCTCCCCCATCAGCTCCCTGAGGCCTGTCACGTGTGCCAGGAACCCTTTGGTGGCCCCATTTCTCTAAGAAAATCACTCTAGGCTGTGCTCTCCTCCTCTTGCCAGTCACTGTTTTGAAATCCATACCCCTCTTCATCCCTGCCTTGAGTGCCAGTCCCTCGAGGGTTCATTCATTTCAGTCACCTGTACGCTGAGCGTGCCCGAGCCTTCACTGGCCACTCGTTTCTCCAAGTTCCTAACTGCTGCCTTCCAACGTGCCCAGTGCCAGGGTCAGTGTCACTGAACTACAGAGTCTTCTCAGGCCCTCCCTGGAAGGCTGTTTCTTGTTAGCCCGTCTCTTCAAAGCAGCGGCTGCATGTCCACTGTAATACACAGTAGATACAGCAGTCTTGCTGCCACATTTCTCATCTTGGGTGTTCGAGGGGTTTGTTTGGATGTTCTCTTGAAAGGCAAGCTCCTATATGGTTAGCAATGTTAGAAGGCATGCCCTTGGCTCCATGTGGACCACATGCTGAGTCTTAAGGCTAGAATCCTAACTTTGTCTCTTTTGCATTGTCATGGCAAGGAATAAGAGTAGACAACTTCTAGGTGAGGTAGGAAGTCTGCTTAGAAACAACCTTCAACCGGGCGCTGGTGGCACACACCTGTAATCCCAGCACTCTGGGAGGCAGAGGTAGGTGGATTTCTGAGTTCGAGGCCAGCCTGGTCTACAGAGTGAGTTCCAGGACAGCCAGGGCTATACAGAGAGAAACCCTGTCTTGGGGGGAGAGTGCAGGGRGGGGGGACAACCTTCAACTCTGCCAAGCCAGGGAAGTAACGGAAAGACAAGCTCTCAGGTCCCTAGGGAAAGCTGATGAGAACAACACTCAATTGGTCAGGTGGATACAAAGAAAAGTTTCTGAGTTCAGGTTTGGAAATAGTAACAGACCTCTATCACAGGTCTGTAAATCAAGTCCCCAGCCTGAGCAAATGGGCGATTCTGCATCCTCCCTTAATCAGACTTCTCTCGAGTCCTTGCCACCTTTCAAGCTTTATGTAGGCTGTGCACAGTTGTGCTTCTGAGGCCAGTCTTAGTTCTAGAACATCAGGAGTATGATCAAGTGTGTTTAAATAGAACAGTTGTTTATTCCATAGCCAGATCTTCCTGCTGTTTGAGGGCTCTGGTTTGCACCTGTCAAAGGCAGTGAGTACTTCCTTAACTTGGGAGGCATAAGAATGAGCGGAGGACTTAACTTTATATTTATCTGTATTTGTAATCGTGTGCATATGTATGCGTGTGGCTGCATGCACGTGTGAGTGCAGGTGCCTGCAAAGTTCAGAAGACGTGTCAGATGCCCTGGAGCTAGAGGTAAAGGCTGGTGAGCCTTCCAGTCTCCTCCCAGGTCGGTGATGGGGACTGAACCAAGAGAGCAGTCTGAGTTCCTAACCACTGAGCTATCTCTCCAGACCCTCATCTGAAGTACTTATGGGAGGGGTGCTTCTAGGACACACACTGACAGGGTCCACCCCAGTTCTGATTCAGTAAGTCTGGGTTGGAATTTGAGAATTACTGTTCCTAAGGAATTCACAGCTATTCCTGAGGTTGCTGCTGCAGGTGTGCAGAGCACAGGCTGAGAGCCACTGTACTGTAGAAGAACACCTCCAGTGCAGTCTCCTAGCCTTCGTGGACCCTTCCTCTCACAAATGGAGAAGAGCACCACCACGGGGAGCAGGGAGAATTCCTCTTACACAATTTGGAATTCATACCATTATTATAGTAGCATGTGTCTACTATAGTGGTCTAAGGGATGTGTGCATTCTTGTGTGTACACAAGTGGAAGCCACTCTTTGCCTTAATACCTTGAGACAGGATCTCTTACCGAACCAGAAGTTTACAAGTTCAGCCAGGCTTGCTGGCCAAAGAGCTCTTGAGACCCACCTGACAAGTGGTTAAAGGTACACACATTCAATATGCAGATTTTTTTAACCTGGGTGGTAAGGACTTGAACTTAAGTCCTTGTCTTAGTTATTTCTCTATTGCTATAACAAAACACCATGGTCAAGGCAGCTTATAAAAGGAAGTGTTTAGTTGGGCTTATCATTTCAGACAGAGTGGAGTTCATGATGGTGGAGCAGTGGTGGTACAAGAGCAGCCAAGAGCTTACATCTTGATCCTAGAGCAAAAGGCAGAGAGAACTAACAGAGAGTGGGGTGGGTGCTTGAGACCTCACAGCCAACCCCAAGCTTCAAAGACCACCCCTAAGTGATTCACCTCCTCCACCAAGGCCACATCTCCTAATCTTTCCCCAAACTTCCACCGAAAGCCAAGTATTCAAAGGAGCCTCTGGAAGACATTCTCATTAAACCCACTGCTCTCCTCACGCTGTAGAGCAGGCCCCACAGCCATCTCCCAGGGCCCAGGATAGCTGTGGTTTATCGTAGACCACTGGGGTGTCGTTGGTGCTTACTGTTTATACTCCTAGCATAAATGCTAATTAATGAAGTAACAATGATTTCTTTTTTAGGGGTGTTGTAGAGAGTAAATAAAAACATGATATAAAGCCCTCAACATGGTCCCTAACAGAAAAGCCTAGCTTCAGAAAGTGACCTAACTGGGGTGACACAAGAATGAAGAACAGACACAGTACAGAAAAGCTATGACCTGTGGGCTGTGCTTGTTCTAAAGGAAGACATCACCCGCCCAGGCCTGAACCTTACTTTAATGCAGCACAATCTAGGAGGTGGGCTTACTGTATACAGCTGAGCAAAGGAGGAGATGTAGCAGTCGCGGGCTTCAGTCGTCTTGGAGAAGGACGCTGAGGTTGATAGTCTCTGCATACACCACTCCCACTTAGACCCGAGGAAGCCTCTGCCACGCCCACTGATCTGAGGCACAGGGTTCCTTGGCGCAGCTCATGTCAACATACATTAACTGCCTTCCTCTCTCCCCACATTACCATTTTTCAACATTCATTCATTCATTCTTGAATAAACACATGAGCCATTTAGTTATCTTAAACCAGCCGTGCAGATATAAACAAGTATTTTCTGGGCCAATATTTT
Organism: Apodemus speciosus; assembly: GCA_002335545.1. Taxonomy (NCBI): domain Eukaryota; kingdom Metazoa; phylum Chordata; class Mammalia; order Rodentia; family Muridae; genus Apodemus; species Apodemus speciosus. Next base: position 47,907 of record BDUI01008057.1, read on the forward strand.
CTTGCTGAACTGGGCTGCAGGTAAAACTTGATCATAAGCATTGCTCCCAGTGTTAACTGTAAACATTTGTCTGGACAGATGGATGGAGCGTGGCCCAGCGTAAAGCAGGGACTGGGAACTGCACTGCTGTAGGTCATAGGGCATCTTCTCTTGAACCTCCCTCAAACTGAAAGCTTGTTTAGATAATTCACATGGGTACACAGTAGCATGGTCCTTGGAACCTGGGTGCCATCTCGTACTGGAGGTGAGGGTTCAGAGTGAACGTATTTGTCCTAATCAAGTACATGGGAAAGCCAGGAATTACACCTACCTAAAATCTGTGCAAGGAAGAATGCCAGTGAGTATTCATTGGCTTAGAATAGACAGTTTTACTGAATACCTGTGGGAAAGACCAGCAAGGTGTATCCTCTTTCTAAGATAGCAAGCATCAGGTATAGAAGCACTCCCCAGTGCTGGTTTCACACTAGCTAATACATAGTAGCTTTGCTGTCTGTCTTCCTCTAACCCAGGTATTTATGGAAGTCTCTTCCTCTGCATTAGTCACTGTGAGAGGGAAAGAAGAATAAGATGACAAGGACATGGGTATGATGATGAGAAATATGAACTAAAGTCTCTAGCGTTGTGATTCTGGGACTTCTGTAACCTTTCTGACTTCTCTGAGCATGATAAATCCAACCTCCAGGAATACTAAATAAACATGTATTTGCACAGAGCACTGAGCGCTAGTTACGGTCACTGGCACATGGTAATGAAGACATGTAATCACATGTAATATTACAGTGCTTGTGTACAGTTAGGTGACAGTATGCATTGGATAGCAAATAATCGTGCACAGCTTGCCCTGCCTACCCCTTCCATGCATACTCAGGCCCTTCAGGAATCCTTTAGCCCTATGACCTATAAGCATATAGCAGGAATTAAATAATAAAGTAAACAGGAACCTAAAGCTAGGGAAAATTTCATTAGAGCCAGGAACCTGGCAGAGAACTTGAGTGAACGCTCAAGACTTGAAAACACAATGCAAAGCCAAGGACGTGAATGTTATACCTGACACTGTTTCTGTGTAGCAATAAAGATTCCAGGCCTGACCCTAGGATCGATTTACATGGACTCAAATTTTTTCCTAACAGCTTTTTAGCTGTCTGGTGCTTGACACGTGGCTGATGTCATGTATGAAACTAGAAATAAGATGGAGCCTTCCTCAGGTTATTGTGAGGACTTAGGACTGTGCACCAAGTGCTGGGTCTCACCTGGTACCTGGCATTTGGTGCACACTATATAGAAACAAGCTTCGTTTGTGGTTAAGAGTTTTATTATGATGCAGAATTCTGAGAGGAACCTGAGTGCAAACCCTTTGGACTTTTTCGAGGGGCACCCTGGGAACCCCCTGCATCTTGTTCAAGTCAGCCTTTCAGAGGTATATGTTAGGGCTGGACTGTACTGGTCAGGCCAGGTGAGACTGGAAGTTAGGGGGCTGTTGCAAGTTATTTCCTATCCATTCTCATTGAGGCAGTGAGAGGCCAGTGATTGGAGGGCAGAGAGGAGGAGCTAAGGGCGGGGGGGGGGGGRGGACCACAGGAGCAGAGGAGAGGCGCGTGCGCGGATATCCAGATGGCTTCAGATGTATTTCTGGTGTTTTGGAGAGGTTAGAAATATTGGGATAATACATTATCCTAGTAAATTGGCATTATGTAATTGGGAGTTTTATAGGCATACATATATTTGGTTGACTATTTAAGTTTGAGTCATGCTTTACCGGGGTATTTAGATGCAGGGCGGGAGCGTGGGACTCCAGCCATTTATAGTCTATGGTGGAGAGGAAACACAGCTGGGACACTGTGAGAACTAGCTGGAAGAGATTGGCTCAGCGGCAACAGCGAGAGTYGCCCCACGTGGGACTTGGTGCAGAGGCCTGGTGGAGTGGTACTCATACAGGGGACGAGAGTGTTGATTCAGGAGTGATACAGCTAAACCAGGGGCCAAGAATTAGGGAAAATGAAAGTGGAATTTGTCAGAGTTGTATTTGAGAGGCTTGAGAGTACCCTAGTCTGAGATTCCTCTGTGCACTGAAACAGCCACTACTGAAGCCAGTGCAGTGCTGTCACTATTGAGCACTCAAATGCCACTGATCCAATTAAGATTCAGTGTGTTTCAGTGATTCAGTACCCCAAAATGTACACTATCTCAATAATTTTATATGGATTACATTAAGCTAAATGCATTTAATATAATCTCTTTTTTCTATCTTTCTTTTCATGTGATCCTTTAAAAAAATAAAATGACAGCAAGTATCCCACATCTCTGTCAGACAGATCGCGATCTGAGGAGATAAAAGGAGGGCTGAGGAAAAAGTCTACAGTGATCAGGACAGTGGAGGGTTCCCTCTAGAGAAGGACATCAGAACGAATGGGCAGGCTGTGTGGCTTCATTGTGTTTCACCTGTCTCTGTGACAATTTGCATATTGGTATTTAGGTCAAGGGTATTGGTGACATGTGTTGGTAATTGAACTGTCTGTCCTGTGAGGGGTCAGACGAGTGCTGAATCCTTAGCTCACCCAGGAAGCTTCCCTTGGTGTGGATAGTTCTTGTTACGATCCCTTCCCATTTCACAGGTGAGGGAACCGAGATTCGGAAGTAAACCATCTTGGAGTAGCAGATGACAAGGTGGGATTTAAATTTATCCGACAATAAAATCCTTTGATGGCTCTGCTACACCAGTACCCCAGGGTGGGCCTGAGACCACCTGCCCTGCAGCCAGGGAGCACTGTGCAGAAGCAAGGCACTGTGTGTGGCAAGCACAGATTGTCTAACGTTGTAGCACTTTCCAGAAGGAGCGTCTGTCGTGGAAACCAGTTTGAACTTTTGTAGCAAAGAAGAATGTCCACTAATAGAAGGATTTCATGCTAGAGGAAGTCAACCCTGTAGGCTACTGTCATCAAAAAGAGAATCATTCAGGACTTAGTCAGAGCTTTGAAAAGTCAGGCATGGACAGAAAGTAGCATTCTTCTAAATAGACCCATTTTAATTAAAGGCAGAATAAAGATGGGCAGGAGCCAGAGGCAGAGTCTGGCCATCACTACTGGTATTTCAGGAAAGTCTTCCATGGAAGCATTTAAATTGTTTGTCTGGGCCCAGCTGCAGACCTCTGGAACCAGCTTTCAGAAGCAAGTGCCTCAGGTGTTCTKAGATAGCCAGTAAAGTGTGGGCCTCACTGCCAGGGCCAACAGCTCCTGCCCATTGCATTTATTATGGAGATTGGCTAATTCTCCTGGCTCCTTCCCAGCATCTCAGAGCACATGGGATGTTGCAATCATCTGTGTCCTTACAGTAGCCCCACCTAGGGTCTGGGCAGTTGTCCTGTTCTCCTTAACCCTTGTTCCCCTTCTTGCAAATTCCCTCCACTCCACACTTCTGCTCACACTGCTTGAGGGGACCAACTGTGATAATGAGCCCCTGAATGGAGCCCAGTGCCACTTCTTATGCAGTGAGGCAAGTGGGTGCAAGCCATTCCTTTTTTGCCAGCTCCATCCTGGACTCTGCTATTTAAGGCAAACTTCACAGGGTGGTGTATATAACATCTTAAGAGCCACATAGCCTACCAGGTGGTGGTGGTGGTGGTGGTGGTGGTGGCGGCGGCCGCGGCGCACGCCTTTAATCCCAGCACTTGGGAGGCAGAGGCAGGTGAATTTCTGAGTTCAAGGACAGCCTGGTCTACAGAGTGAGTTCCAGGACAGCCAGGGCTACACAGAAAAACCCTGTCTCGAAAAAAAAAAAAAAAAGTCACATAGCCTGAGCTGTAGTCCCACCATGTACGACTTGAAGCAATTTATGTATCTATTCATTCGTTTGTTTGTTTATTCATTTATTTATAACCTCTGTGTACCATTTGCAAAAGAAGTAATAAAGAATTAGGGCTCCTGACATTGCTAAGAAAACCAAATGCAATGATGTGTCATCATGTACAAATAGTACTCAGCAAATGTTAACAGTTGTCAGAATTAACCATTTTAACTTACCATCTTTATCGCTGTTATTTGAAATGTGGCACATGCCTTTAATCCACTCAGAGACAAAGGCAGGCAGATCTCTGAGATTGAGGCCAGACTAGACTGGTCTACGGAGTAAGTTCTAGGACAGCCAGGGCTACATAAAGAAACCCAGTCTCAAAAACAAACAAACAAACAAACAAACAAACAAACAAAGTCAAGATAAGCCAAAGAAAGATGTCAGAAAAGACCCTCACAGGGGAGCGCTGCTTGAGAGGGATGCTATCTTTTTCTGTTTGGCTGATTCTGAATTGTGCAAATGTCTCTTAGAGATCTCTAGATGATACACCTTCTCCATTCAAAATGTGTGTTCCTATTCTTGTACAGACCTTCCCTACTGCTGCTCCTTGTCCTCTCCACAGACGCAGCCTGATGGTTGGCATGAGCTGGGTAGCATGTGCCACAGGCTTGGCTTCCCTTGGTCTCACCGTCCATTACCTACCTCGGCTGGGAAAGGAGGTTAAGAGTTGGTCCTTCCTCCACTGACGTCTAGGAGTCTGAGGTGCTCAGCAGTGTTAGGGCAGTAATAGAAGTCAGAGCTAATCTATAAACTACTAACAGCAAGTTAATAATTCTGTGTGAGTCATGCTTCAGTTACAGCCAACAGAAAGCACCCTGCAGTTTTAGCAGAAATGGTCTTAAGACAGACTGAGGTACCTGTGTAATCACTGAAAGGAAGAACAGGCTCTCACTAGCATCCCTAGAAAGGACTCCAAGCCACTACAAACTTGAGCCAGGCTTCAATGCCCAGTGCAGAACCAGTAGGCCATCATCCCATGTGACCTCTCTGTGACTGATGACTAGACTCTGTGATACCACACCCCAGCTCCTCAAACAGTAGCCTGTCTTCCACCCTTCTTGTCTATAAAAATTCCTGTCACTCCCCTGTGTCAGATAATTTCTAAATACTTTGAGAACTGTTTCGATGGCAAGAGAACCTAGGTGTGACTATTTGCTGTGAATACTATCCATTTACCACAGGCCAGGGGCTTAAGCAACAACAGTTTTGGGTTTTTTTCCCCCTCATTTCTAGAGATGAGAAATGTGAGATCTAAGGGTTGGCCCACGTGTCTCCCTTTATGAACCTCTAGGCCCAAATCTCCCTTTCTTATAAACCTTAATGGGTCTTATGGGGTAAGGACCTACTCGGGTTCTCTCATTTTAACTCATTTACCTCTCAGAAGATCCTGTCTTCAGATACAGTCATACCCTGGCATGCTGGGGTTAGTCCTTCAGTGTATGAATTTGGGGTGGGGAACACAGCGTCTCCCATGGATGTTGGGACATATCGTTTATTGCTCCCTAGTTCAGTGACATGCCAGGAAGAAGGCTGACCTCTGCCAAGCACCTGGAACTGCTGTAGGAATTAAAGAGGGCGGTGCATACCACACAAATAAGAATACAGATGCTGAGCGCTCCAAAAAGAATTCTTTATATTTTTTTTAATCTACATGCTTTTCCCAGTGGTAGTGATTGAATTCAAGGCCTCAATTACAGTAAGCATGCATCCTAACACTAAATCATACCTACATACTTGCTAATTTTATCTGATACTTTTAACAGTACTTTAAATAGGAAAGTAGTGTTATCCTCATTTCTTATCACAAGTAAGTTGAGGCTTAAACAGTTAGAAGTCTTACACAAGGCCTTTGCTGGGAAGAGCAAGAGTAAGTCCGCCCTCCCTGCAACCACATGTCCACACAGAGAGCCCTGCAACTGCATGTCCACACACAGAGCTGCTGCAGAACCAGCAGAACTACCCTGCAACTGCATGTCCACACACACAGCTGCCGCAGAACCAGCAGAAGTACAAGGAGCAGCTACCTGTCAGACCCAGCTAAGGACTTTCCAGTGTTTCTAGATGTCGTCCTTCTACAGTAAAATCTCTATTTATTTTTATTCGTTTGTTAGTTCATTCATAAATTTGTTGTTTGTTTATGGAGACAGTCTTCACTGTGTACCCTTGGCTGGCTTGAGTGTCTGCCTACCTCTGCCTCCTGAGAGCTGGGATCAAAGGCATGCACCTTGTCCAGCTGAAATCTCTCTTTTCCAAAGGGTAATAGTCAATTTGATGCTAAAACACACTGTGCAGTACACGTGGGACCCAGTCTAACCATTAGCCTTKAGGCTCTGATGTGAATCCTAAGTGCTCAGGACGGTGAAAGGCTGTAACAGCCTGCTCTCTTCGCCCTCTTAAGCCGCATTAAAAAGTTATTGCTGCCTGATCACATAACCTCACAGTTCTCCAGCAGCGCATTAATCCCGGTTCACACTAGGAACATGGGGCTGAGCCAGCACTTAGTATCTCTGTGGATGGTACTTTGAGCACAGCATATGTCGGTCCCATCTCACACAGCCCTAGGAGGCAGGTCTTCTTGTGCCTCTTTTATAGACGATGCAGAGAGAGCTGGAGTAAATGGAGGCTTGCTCTTTTGTTACGGCCACAGAGGGATGTTTGTTCTTGGAAGTTGCTTCGCCCCAGTGATTAGCTCCTGGCCAGGCCACTGTGACTTGTCATTCAGACTGTAGGCTCCTCTGTTCCTTCCACTGAAGAGTGTGCTCTGTGACACAGTTTCTGCTCACGCTCCTCTTCGGCTCAGGTCCTCTTGACACAGTTTAAGTGCTAAGTGCCTGCTCCCCTAATTCTTCTCCGTAGGAATTTCTAAGAACCATAGCATCAGAACAGTGCAAACCACTCGATTAGCTAAATACCCCATGTCTATTCCATTATTTTGCCCATGAATGAAGCTAAAAAGAAGCGACAGCTGTGTTTCACCAAGTGGCCATTGGCTCAAGTTCTTGAATTTTGCCTCGACTGGGCAGAATGGAGTGCTGGGGTTCAAGACACACACTGCCACCATCATGACCCGGGGCTGACATCAGCCCTTGCCTATGAGCTCCGGAGAATGTTCTCGGCTAACTCCTGGATGCAGCAGTGAAGCCTTCTCCGACCGTGGGCCAGACAAGTATTGTGCCCCAAGTAGACATCCATAAACACCAGGCAGCCAGCCAGCCCTGCAGAGGGTCAGAGGTGCTCCCAGTGTCCGTGAGCCACCTAAAGTGCCTTTGCATCCTTTCTGTGGTGCGGGTGGGAGGGGGACATGTGGAGAGACGAGTCTCCCAAGCTGCATGGAACACATAGACGGGGTCACCTGGGAGGCGCCCCTCCTGGTGCTAGTCGCCTCACCTTTAAGTCAGCAGTAATGACCTCACGCAGGGCGGTAATACGGCTTCCCGAAAGACTATGGAAGCAACACGCAAGCTCCCGGTTTCCACGGGAATGCCAGGCGGCATCTGCCCTGGAAGCTGTGCTCGGCGACAGCAAGCTGGGGCCTAGGCAGACAGCCTGGCACTCCGCGGAGGGAAGAGATATACTTTGGGGGTGTTTTCTATCACTGTGCTCTTGCTCTGCCCCAGGACATTGGGTGTGGTTTTACAGAGTATCTGCAAGGAGGAAGGTCTTCTCTAGCCAGTCCCAGCCCCAGAAAGGCCTCCCTCCAAGCACTGAAAGAGACACAGCCTGCCTAGATTTGAGGCAGCTCGGTAGAATTCCATGTACCTGAAAGATGCTCTTCTACTTAAAATTACAAAATTTCAATCTGATTTCTCTTTACACAAAAACACTAATCAGAGATTCCTTTCCTTCCCAATGGCCTAGTGGCTATTTTCTAGGCGGCCCACAAGTAACCCATTAAATTGACTTCCCAAAGCTGTTGCTACAGAAACGTAGTAAAAGCACTTTGTATTTAAGAATGAAATTAAAGTACTTTCATCTCTAAATGTTAACTAGTTCTCTAGGTAAGGTTCTAGAGAACCAGCAGAGGAGAAGGAATTTGCAGAAAAATTGCCTTTGAGCCAGGGAACCGAGAAGGGTGGCAGTGGTGTGATAGCGCCGGGCTCCCTTGAAGCAGAAAAGGAGAGCTTCTAATCACCCCTCAGCGGCCTCTGAGGGCGGGCACTGTGCCTTTTTACCACCCATTCTCAGCACCCCCAATCCAGTACCAGAAGTGGTTAATTGAAAACATGTTGCTGTAGGTGTTGCCTCAAGCCTGTCGTTCCAGAACTTGGGAGGGAAGTATGAGGATTACAAGTTCAAGGCCAGCCTGAACCAGCACGCTCCTACCTGTGTACCCTTCAACAAATTATCCACCGAGGAAAAGCCCTCTCTCAGCGTTGAGACCCTGCTTCAAAAGGAGGACAGGAAGTTGCTAGGTCCAGCGTGGTAGCTTGTGCCTCTAGTTCCAGCTGTTTGGGAGGTTTCAGCAGGAGGATGGCTTGCATCTAGGAGACTGGAGCCAGCCTAGGCATCGTGAGGACACCCTCCCCCACTACACACCTCACTCCCGCTTTCTAAGAAGAAAGGGGGTGTGGAGGAAAGGAAGAGAGGGAAAACATCTAAGTGCTGTGTGGACTTCTGAGAGCCTGAGAACCTGCAAGATCGCCCTGCGGACGGGAGTGGGGGACTAGGAGTCTGTCCGAGTCCAGCTAAGGAGCGGAAGAGGCCTAGACTGGAGGAATGAATTGTGGGTTGCTGTTTTTATTGCTTTCATTTTCTTTTATCTTGGCTTACACRCTAGCTGGATTAAATATTAATTGTAACACAATTGGGGAAGGGAAGAAGTCCCCCGTGTAGCTCTGTGTAGCTATCTTCATTGAAACAGGGAATTTCCCAGGCTTTTATAAATAGATCTGGACTGTGGATTGTTTGCTGATGGCCACACAGGTAGGAGGAACGAGTGATGTTCATGTGTGACCTCTCCTGCAGTTACGTGAAAATTTGCCCTGGCCTTAGAAACTGTACCTGAAGGTTGAGAAAAAGAGAATGCTTGGCATTATTCTCATGCAAAGGGAACATAGAGAAACCCTGAGGTTTCTACAAACCACAAGGCACTCAGAAAGAGTCAGGGTCACATTCAACCAGCCACCGGGTTCCCAGGCTGCAGGGACAGATATCGGGGGCCCTGCACTCTGCCCATGCCTTGCTGGCACTTCAGACCCTAATTAATAGACCCTAGCCTGGAAGCAGATTAAGGGATTTAGGCTCTGGATGCAAGCCACCTTCCCCTCCCCAGGAGACCCTAAGCCTCTCTCTTGGGTGGGGCTGCATGACTGGAATCTGAGGAAGAGTCTGTTAGTCTGTGTGTTGAATCAAGGTCACTTAAGGCCTCAGACAAGGCAAGGCCACCCTGCCCTGCCACACACTTCCTTGTTATATACCTCTGTTCTACCGGGCCCTCCCTATCCCCCAATCCACTACGACTGCCACTGCCCCTTCRGTTCTGTCCTGATACTGATGTGGCAAACTTGCCTTGACTTGTAAAGGGCCCTGCCTCAACCAAATTAATCAGAACCCCTGAGGTCCACTGAGCAGGTAGGGGAAGAGTGCTGGGGATTCCAGTACTGCCTGCAGCTGCAGTTCGTGGACCACCATTGTCTGGACCCCATACTAGATATGCATAAGCTGTTGAGGTGGATAATGGCGCCCTTCTCTTACAAATGAGAAGATAAGCAGTCAAAGTGAAACAGCCTGCCCACTCTCAACCTCCTGATTAGTAGCAGGGAAGCAGCCAAGCCTGGTACCTGGAAACCCTCTGCGAAGGCATAGTCCAAAGTCCTGCACACAGATCGAAGGGATATCATTGGCTTTGTTTTCTGAGCGTGTTTTGGTTTTGTATAAATTTGTAAAAAGGGCTCAGCCCTCTAAGATCATTGACTCAGCCCTTGGAGACATCTATGTCTCAGGCCCCTCACTCTGGGTTACTGATATTTTATGCCTTGCCTGGGCTAAGCCTTGTGCAGCAGCAGCAAGCCCTCCCAAAGAATGAGTCAGCCTGGGCTTGCTGCTGGCGCCGTGGTGTCCTAGACTGCTGAGTCCTCACATCGTGCCAGGGAGGCACACCTACTGCCCACCTGCTCCATGAGTCAGGAAACTGCCTCCTTCCTGCCAGCTCGGCCTTTTTCTCCAGTTGCCACCACTCTGGGCATGAATGTAACCATATATGGCAGGGCAGCAGGCAGCACTTGCCCTGGACTTGTCTTCCTCTTGAGATGGTCCTCTTGGCTAAGCAGACAGGTCAAAGCTCAAGGCTCTTTCCACTCCTTTGCATCATCTGGTTGTACAGACAGGGCAGCAGGGGGTGTAGAATCCAAGGGCGCAGGCCAGGGAGGAGGATCCACCCTCTAGCATGCGAGGGCAGTTTGAGCAAGTGTCTTGCCATCAGGGTAAGGCAGGAAGGAACGATAGCATCTTACTGTTTCAGGCTGGTATGCATTTGACATTTGCTGTAGCTCTGTCTTGGAGAGTCCTTCGATTGGAAGGCCCTCCTACCCCCTTTTAAATGAGGACTTGTTTACCTGCCAATAGTCTTAAACTTACTGCACAGCTGATGTCCCCTAACAGTTGCCCAGTGTGTAGAGTTCCTTAGGGGAGGGCTTCATCACCATTTCCTGTGACTTGTAATTGTCATCAGGCCGATAGAAATGAAGCCTTCTGTTAGGAGGTTGTGGTGGTGGTAACATGCTCTGCTGCTGGACAGTTGAGTTTGCTATAGGTCCTTTAACTCCTCCTGCATTATTTCTTAGGAAGTTCTTTAAAGGGTACTTTTCTGTAGTATGTCAGGGCACATGGATTAAACTGATTGGTGCTAAATTTCTGCAGAAAAGTCTTGTAGAAACTTAGATGACTGGCAAGCTGGCACATCTAGGGCATCACCAGAATTACCATGGGGCATTTCTGGCTGGGATAGTTGGGGATATGCAGCCAGTCCCCTTCAAGTAACACATTTTAATAAAGGTTCAAATCAAATACCCCAAAGGAAATGCTGTTGACGTTCTTAAAATTCTCTTCAGATTTCAGGAAAGAAGAATCATCAAAGATGTCCAGCAAGACTGCAAGCACCAACAGCATAGCCCAAGCTAGGAGAACTGTGCAGCAGCTGAGGTTGGAAGCCTCCATCGAGAGAATAAAGGCAAGTGCGAGTGGCCTGGCGGGGTGTTCTGGGTAATTCTCCACCCTTCCTGGGCAGGAGCGTAAGTTGGAGAAGATGCAGCTGTGTGTGGCTTGCTTCTAGGCCTTTCCTGGAGCAGGCTGACAAGAATTTAGTTTTCATTTCCCAGCTACCACAGGTGTTATTCCAAAACAGCTGCGGGACCAGATGTCTAAGCTAGACCCTTTGTCAAGCCTTAGACAAGCTTTCCTGGAAGTGCCTGCCTTTCCTGAATGAGTGTGATCAAGGCTCGTCTTCTGAGTGGGGACAGGATTCCCAGTGACACTGAGTCCTTGTCATCCTTCCAGAATTTATCAAGTGTTATAGAGTTATCAAAGTGTTGCAAGTAACTGCCAGTTTTACTGTTCCTGAAGAAAAAACAAAAACAAAAAAAACACTGAGTATGCCACTGAGTGACGGCCCTGTGCCCCAGGGTTGATAGAGACTCCATCTTGAGGCAGACACATTTTCTTAGGTACCTTGACCTTGAAGTGTTTCCTTCACCCCTGAGAAGACTGGCCCTTGAGAGCCCTGGAATGTTATGACTCATGCTGTTTCCTGAAATGGAAGCAATTACCTGACTGGAACTAGTCACCTGTCTGCAAAGCTCGAGGTTCCTGTGATGGCCCTCATAGCTCTGGCCTTGTCACTCCTAGCAGGCTCCCTTCACAAGACACAGTTGCACATGCCACCCCAGAGAAAGGCATGGTGCCATCCTGTGCTACTGTTGTGCTTTTCACTAACCCCAAACTAGGCCACTGGGAGCAAATCTCCACGCTTACTCCAGTATAGGCTCCACTATGCAGTTTTTAAATTCTGATCTTTGTTCCAGCCTTCTTCCTTTTGCATAGAAGCTAAAGTGCAAGCTTCCCCTTAACTCATGTGCCTTTCCTTCTTTGTGCCTCACTTGTATTTTGAAGCATTTCATACTACAGAAGAATGGCAAATGTCCAAACACTGGCTTTTCATTATTTTTTTTGGTGAGGGGTGTGTGTGTGTGTGTGTGTGTGTGTGTGTGTGTGTGTGGCGTCAGTAATAAGCACACATGTAGAAGCCAGAAGCCAGTATAGAAGAGTGTTCTCTCATACCATGTGGGTCCTGGGTAAGGAGTACAGGTCACAGGCTTGGCAGCAGGAGCCTTACCCACTCAGCTATGCATTTGCTTCACAGGAGTTCACAGGACTTCATTTACACTTCTTAGCATTAAGCACTATTAAATGTCATTTGCTTTTATTTTTCTCTCAGTGTCTCTCTTTTGCCCCACATTGATACAGAAACCACTAGGACTTTTTCTTTAAGCCACTTGAAAATCATTGCACTTCAGGGTTCTATAACAATGGTATTTATCCAACAATGTGTTTTATGGGGAATACAGGCAACTTGTTTCACAGAATTGCCATCACTTAGAATGGAGATTGATTGTTGCCTGTTTCTAGTTAAATGTTTTTGCTTGTGGGAGAGATGTCCTCATCTGATCACTTGGTTAAGGCAGGTCTTACTGGCCAGGTACCATTTTCCCTGTACTTGACCAGCCAACTGAAGGCCATGTTATGTCATTGACCCATGTTATTGGGTTCAGATACACTACTGACATTTGACAATAAAGTCTTCTCTTTCTTATTTTTGTCCATGTCAGGTCTCAAAAGCATCTGCAGACCTGATGTCATACTGTGAGGAGCATGCCCGGAGCGACCCTCTGCTGATGGGCATACCAACCTCGGAAAACCCGTTCAAGGATAAGAAGACCTGCATCATCTTATAGTGGCCCAGGAAGCACCCCTCGCCTCTTAATGCAAGCCACAGCAGCAACCTGAAGGGTTTCCTTCGGCTTACCTGGTAACCACAGCTAGTAACTAAAACACCCTTCTCCTGGAATAATAGACCCTGAAGCCTCTCTTTTTCAAGTTGTCCTTTCTTTGCCCTTTACTGATTTAATACAGAATAACAATCTCAGTTTCTACTTGATAACTATGGTATCATATTGGGTTACTGTGTAAGGAGAGTGGCAGGGGGTTGTGGGAAGCTTGTCTTTACAATATACAATGGGTTAAGATATGTCAAGACCCACATTGTCTAAACACCGGCAAATTAAAATGTCAAKAATCACTTCAGTCAAAAACCTTTATATTCTGTTTTAATAAGATTTGTGCCAACCTGTATCCCATGTAAGGGATCTGGGGAGGTGTCACGTGTCTACAACCCTATCTTTTTGCACTATGGGCACTAACCACCCTGACACTTACTGCGGTAGCATCTGCCCTTCAGGTTATAGCATTACCCTGGCTCTGTGTAGGTGGAATAACAGATTCTTTCCATGTAATTTTTGTACAAAAAAAAAGGTAATGAAAGAGTGTTGCAAAGATCATCCGCATGATAACGAGCTGATGCTCTTCTCTCCTCTTGGCATTGTGCTGGCCCCTTAGTGTACAACAAACTGTGCCAGTTAAAAACCTAAGGCT
>BDUI01008061.1:12546-32983 GCA_002335545.1 Apodemus speciosus
AGTCCCTGGGAGTCTTGGGGCATCTGGGTAGCCAAAATCATTGTTCTTCCCATGGGGCTGTAAACCCCTTCAGCTCCTCTGGACCATCCTCCAGCTCCTCCATTGGGGACCCCATGCCCAGTCCAATAGTTGGTTGTTAGCATCTGCTTCTGTATTTGTAAGGCTCTGGCAGGGCTCCTCTGGAGACAACCATGGCATGCTCCTTTTGGTACGCACTTCTTGCCATCCATAAAAGTGTTRGGGTTTGGTGACTGTTTATAGGATGAATCCCTAGGTAGGGCAGTCTCTGGGTGGCCTTTCCTTCAGTCTCTGCTCCACACATTGTCTCCCTTATTGCTCCTGTGAGTATTTTGTTCCCTTTCTTAGAGGAACCAAAGCACCCTCACTTAAGTCCTTCTTCTTGAGCTTCCTGTGCTGGGTGAATTATAACTTGTTTATTTTGAGCATTTGGGCTAACATCCACTTATTAGTGATTGGATGTCGCTCAGGATGACACAGATGTCCCTCAACAGAGGAATGGATACAGAAACTATGGTATATATACATAATGGAGTACTATTCAGCTATTAAAAATAAGACCAATCTTCTAATTATAGATGTACAAGAAAGAGGAAGAAGCTAGGTTAGTGGTACAAACTAGAACTTCAACAAGATCATAGGAGACATCCTATCTCAAAACAAAGAGACAGTTGATGAGAATAACACTCAAACTTAACCTCTAGCCTTCACGCAAGCACACAACCATTCACCCACTTAAACATGCATGCACAAACACATATACATGTATTGTTGTGCCAGAAAGCATTTGTGAACCCCAAAAGACCACTAAGGAGTTGATTCTAATGCAATCTCACTAGGGTCTCTTTATTAYAAGCTCYGATCTTGGGCCCCCTGCAAGAAGGCCAGAGGAGCCCTGAGCCTAGTTTTAGGCAAGCACTTACAGAGGCAAGAACAGGGTAACTGGCCTGACACACATTTGATTGGGGGACCATTGTGGCCTTTAATATAATTGGCTGGTGCTGGGAACCAATCCATAACTTAACTTCTGCTTTTCTCTTGATTGGTGGTTGTTAGAAAGTGAAGTGTCAGGGGCAGGCTTGCAACATGGAGGTGTAGATTTGTTGGGGAATAACATGGAAACTGGCGTTAGACAGAGGTTTTGTTGGAGTGTAATATGGAAACTGCTGGTAGACACAGGTATTATTGAGCCTGGAAAATGGTGCTAGATATCGGCCTGTTAATTAACTTGAGTTCAATCTTAAATCAGGTTCTCTAAGATAGAGTCTGAACCCAAAAGATCTTGTTTCTCAGTTTATAGAATAATGATTATATTATTATCATTACTATTATCATTATTATTATTAATTTATATATTTACAACAAATTGGTTCAGCAAATGAAGGTGCCTGCTACCAAGCCTAACAATCTGAGTTTAATCCCCAGGATGAAAGAAGAGAACAAACTCCCAAAAGTTGTGTTCTGATCTCCCCATGTGCACCAGGGCACGCACATGTCTGCACATACTCACACACACTGAAATAAATAATAAAATTAAATCAGTTCATTTATCAATGTTCTCTCTCAATTTACATTTTCCACAAATATTTATGCCTGTAGAAATGATATATTTTGTTATGCTGCTTTAAAAAAAAAGATCAAATTATGGATTATTGTAAACACCATGTAAAGGTAAACACCCTGGTTCACATTTTGCATCATTCCTCAAACATCATCTTTGGTAAGTTAATGGATTGTTTTCAAAGTCATTGTGAAATATGGCTGGTGTAATATAACTAATGTTCATTTTTGCATCCTAGACCTTCATAGCAATATATTTGTAAAAGCTGAAGAGTGCTCAGTGGGTTTCATGATAGAATGATATTTTAAGAATGTGTCCCTCTGACACTCAACTGTGCCCACTGCTTAACTACCCACATTCTCTCTAAGTGATTTTTAAAATGTGTTTATGTTACTGAATTTATTTCAAAGCTATGTTTTTGAAGATTAATTTCGTGCAGGAATGTAATATAGTTAAGGGTAGCTCTTCCTGAAGCCTTGGCATAATGAGAATTCCAAAATCAAAGCCAAATCTGTTTTGTCATAATAAAGGTCAAGTTTATAAAATGTTTCCTGAAGCCATATTTCTCTCTGTGAACTTTATCAGGCAAGAGCTAGATCTACTGATTATTTTGATCAACAGGTCAGCTAGGTAGTCTATTCCCGATAAGGAGTATTAGCTAACACTAAATTACATTTTCCTAACAGGTACTRAAGCCTAAAAGGCAGAACTAATTTGGCAAAGATATGCATAAAATCTGTTATAGTCTATAAATTTTAGTTTTTATATTGAGCACCTCAGAAACTGAGACCAATTACATCTTGACATTCCTGTTGGTAAAAGTGTGTAATATGGACATGATCATTTGTATTTTCCAACATATTMCTGCTAAGTCAATCGAGTTATTATACTCAATAAATATAATGTTTCCCTGAAAATTGGAACTGGGTTTAAAAGCATGGTGAAAAATGAAACTACTATATATTTGTTATCAAAATAATTCATGATGTCTTCTTTTTAAGTGTTTTCAGTTTTAAGTAAAAAATTAGGTAACCACAAATACATTTGAGTAGCAAACTATTATAAAGGAGGACATTTCTAGTGTATTCTTTCTATAAAATAACTATTAGTGAGATGAGTTATATGAGACCCTGTCTCAAGGATACATTTCTTGAAGTATTTTATTAACAACAACTGCATGGTGGGCCTCATGTTCGGGAGTAATTGACCAACATATAATGGACTCTACATGGTTTGTGTGTGCTTTTATTTGGTTACAGTTTGGTGTTTGTGGGGTATTTTGTTTTTTTAGTTTGTTAGGTTTTGTCAATGTAGTTGGGTCTTATTTGTTGAGAAAAAATGTTGAGTGGGTAGGGGAAAGGAGAGAATCTGGGAGGACTTTGGGAAGGAAGAGAATATAATCGAAATATACTTAAATTTTAAATTGTTTTAAGCAATAAAAATATAATAATAAAAGAATGTGCCTCTTGTTTTCACATCTTGATTAGCAAGTGAGAGGCAAGATTTGAACTTGAGGACTCTCATCTGTTCTAAACCTCATCTGAGTAGAGCATCTGCATTTTAGAGCATCCCTGGACACAAGAATAAAACTCATATTTTAAATTGTAATTTTACAGTAAACCCAAAAACATGAGGAAGGTATTCCTTACCTTCCCCTCTGAGAAGCCTCACCAGCTGGGAAGCCACACAGGGCTCATTCTCCTTCATTCAGCTCTGCTGGAATCAAGATCAGATTTTATCAGAAGTTGTGCTCAAAGTCAAGCATGCCTCATTCTTAGTGACATGAAGTTAATGGGGTAGTAAGATACCTTTCCCTTTTCCAATAGTTCTTGGCCACATGCCCTTGGCTCCATGTGAGTTCAAATCTATCAGAAAACCAATCCCCATGACCGGGAGAAAACAGTAATTTGGAGGGTCCTAGGCTCAACTGGAGCTCTACATGGATGAAGAACAGGAAGATGGGTTGGCTCTCCTGCAGAGTACCTTTGATACAGACAATCTCAGGAGTTCTCTCTCCCACAGTTTCAAACTACTTTCTACTTAGTGCTATCTTGAATAAATCATTCAAATTACTATGAATATTCTTCATTTTTTTATTTCAGGGTGGTTTGTTGTTATCATTTGTTTGTCTCTCTGGTTTGGTTTAGGAATCTGTGTGTTTAACTGAGCATGCTAATCTTAAGTGATTAACAATAATTAATTCAGAGTTTTGTGTGTACTAGACAAGAATTCTACCATAATATGCTGTATCTGCTGTCCCATAACTGCAAATATTGCCTTAAATTTTATAATAAGACGAACTTCTTATAAAATTATATAGTAGCAAACTTCATATGATCAAGTTTCAAAAAGTAAATATATTATTTCATTTCTAATCCATAATAACTTGGGAGGGTTAAGTGATACCTATATTTTGTTCCCAGATCCCTTAACAAGATAGATGCCAATGGTCTTTCCAACTTTAAATCCACACAGTCTCCTATATAGATAATTTCCACATATTCTTTCTATTAAAATAAGACTCTGGCTTCTTGACTATATATTTAGAGTTGATTGATTAGCATAGAACATATTGCCAAACACACTATAACTCATACCCAAAGGAAAATCTAATGTACAGTTTCTTCTAGTGAGGAAGCAATAAACAAATAGGAGAGAGATGGAAAACTGATCAAGCAACCAAAAACAATGACCACAAACCATGGTATGCAATAAAACTCACAATCACAATTGCTAACAAACACTAAAACAAGAAAACAGAATGAACTTCCAGTTTCTATCTGCATTGGGAGCTGATCCTGTGCCACAGCACTCCACACTCAAATAGCACCTGAAGAGAACTGATCGCCTAGGACTACCAACACCTGTGAGCACAGGTAAGACCACAACTTCTGCTCACACTCCTGGAACAACCAGGGAATATCCTGGGAAAGGATGCTGTTTCCATCTGCACCCCACAGCTGACCCCAAGCTCTCCACAGCTTGACACACTCAAATTCCTCTCAGAGAGAACTGGTCACCTAGAAGTACTGACACACAGGCTTGCAGGAGGGATAAACCACAGTCAAAGACAGCAAGACCAGCTAACACCAGAGATAACCACGTGGAAAGAGGCAACGGCAAGAACATAAGCAACAGAAACCAAGGCAACTTGGCATCATCAGAACAGAGTTCTCATACCACAGTGAGCCCTCAATAACCCATCACACCAGAAAAAACAAGGCTCTAATTTAAAATCACACCTCATGATGATGATAGAAGCTTTAGGAAGGACATAAATAACTCCCTTAAAGAAATAAAAAACACAGGTAAACAGGTAGAAGCCCTTAAAGAAGAGACACAAAAATTTCTTAAAGAATTACAGAAAAACACAATTAAACAGATGAAGGAACTGATGAAAACCATCCAAAAATCTAAAAATGGAAATAAAAACAATAAAGAAATCACAAAGAGGGAAAACCCAGGAGATAGAAAACCTAGTAAAGASATCAGGAGTCATAGATGCAAACATCACCAACAGAATATAAGAGATAGAAAAGAGAATCTAGGAGCAGAAGATACATAGAAAACATTGACACAACTATCAAAGAAAATGCAAAATGCAAAAAAGCTCCTAATACAAAACATCCAGGAAAGCCAAGACACAATGAGAAGACCAAACCTAAGGATAATAGGGGTAGAAGAAAGTGAAGAGTTCCAACCTAATGGGACAGTAAATATCTTCAA
Organism: Apodemus speciosus; assembly: GCA_002335545.1. Classification (NCBI taxonomy): domain Eukaryota; kingdom Metazoa; phylum Chordata; class Mammalia; order Rodentia; family Muridae; genus Apodemus; species Apodemus speciosus. The sequence continues at coordinate 17,852 of BDUI01008061.1, forward strand.
CAAAATTATAGAAGAAAGCTTCCCTAACCTAAAGAAAGAAATGCACATCAACATACAAGAAGCCTACAGAACTCCAAATAGATTAGACTGAAAATGAAATTCCACCTGTCCCATAATAGTCAAAACACCAAATGCACAAAACAAAGAAAGAATATTAAAAGCAGTAAGGGGAAAAGGTAAGTAACATATAAAGRCAGACCTATCAGAATTATACCAGACTTCTCACCAAAGACTATGGAAGCCAGAATCTCCCGGGCAGACATCATATAGACCCTAAGAGAACACAAATGCCAGCCCAGACTACTATACCCAGCAAAAATCTCAAGTAACAAGAAGCAACAATCACTATTCCTTAAAATCTTGTAACATTAATGGACTCAATTCCCTAATAAAAAGACATATACTAACAGATTGGATATGTATCCAGGATCATGCTGTGTATAGCATTTTGCTATACACAGGAAATGTACCTCATGCCAAAGACAGACACTACCTCAGAGCAAAGGGCTGGAAAATAATTTTCCAAGCAAACGGTCCCACAAAATGAGCTGGGACCAGCTCATTTCAATATCAAATAAAATCAACTTTGAACCAAAAGTTATCAAAAAGGATAAGGAAGGACACTTCATACGCATCAAAGGAAAAAAATCTACCAAGAAGAACTCTCAATTCTGAACATCTATGCTGCAAGTGCAACCCACATTCATAAAAGAAACCTTATTAAAGCTCAAAGCACACATTGCACAACACACAATAATAGTAGGAAACTTCAACACCCCACTCTCATCAATGGACAGATCAGGGAAACAAACTAAACAGAGACAAACTGAAACTACAGAAGCTATGGACCAAATGGATTTAACAGATATCTATAGAACATTTCATCCTAAATCAAAAGAATATACCTTCTTCTCTACACATCATGGTATCTTCTCCATAATTGATCATATAATCAGTCACAAAACAGGCCTCAACCGATACAAGAAGATTGAAATAATCCCATGTATCCTATTCACTACCGACTAAGGCTGGTCTTTAATAGCAACAAAAACAACAGAAAAGCCCACCTACACATGGAAACTGAACAGCATACTACTCAATGATAACTTGGTCAAGGAAKAAATAAAGAAAGAAACTAAATCAATTAAATTTTAGAATTTAATGAAAATGAAGGCATAACACACTCAAACTTATGGAGCACAATGAAAGCAGTGCTAAGAGGCAAACTCACAGATCAGAATGCCTACAAAAAGAAACTGGAGAGAGCAGAAACTAGCAGCTTAACAGCACATCTGGCCTTAGAAGGGAAAAATGCAAATACACCCAAGAGGAGTAGACAGCAGGAAATCATCAAGCTCAGGGCTGAAATCAACCAAGTAGAAACAAAAAAGAACTATAAAGAATCAACATAACTAGAATCTGATTCTGTGAGAAAATCAACAAAATACATAAACCCTTATCCAGATCACTAAAGGGCACAAAGACACTACCCAAATTAGCAAAATCCGAAATGAAAAGGGAAGATATAACAACAGAAACTGAGGAAATTCAAAAAATCATCAATCCTACTACAAAAACCTATATTCAACACAACTGGAAAATCGGGATGAAATGGACAATTTTCTATTCAGATACCAAATACCAAAATTAAATAAGGATCAGATAAACTATCCAAACAGTCCCACAATCCCTTAAGAAATAGAAGAAATCATTAAAAGTCTCCCAATCAAAAAAAAAAAAAAAAAAAAAAAAAAAGCCCAGGACCCGATGGCTTTAGTGCAGAATTCTGTCAGACCTTCAAAGAAAACCTATTACCAATAGTCTTCAAATTATTCCACAAAACAGAAACAGAAGAAACACTATACAATTCATTCTATGAAACCACAGTTAAACTGATACCAAAACCACACAAGGACCCAACAAGAAAAGAGAACTACAGAACAATATCCCTTATGAATACTGATGCAAAAATACTCAATAAAATTCTTGCAAACTGAAACCAAGAACACATCAAAATTGTCATTCACGACGATCAAGTAGGCTTTATCCCAGGGATGCAGGGATGATTCAATATATGGAAATCCATCAATGTAATCCACTACATAAACAAACTCAAAGAAAAAATGCACGTGATCATTTCATTAGATGCTGGAAAAGCATTTGACAAAATTCAGCATTCCTTCATGTTAAAAGTCTTCAAAAGATCAGGAATTCAAGGTCCATACCTAAACATAGTGAAAGTGATATATAGCAAACCAGTAGCCAGCATCAAAGTAAATAGAGAGAATCTTGAAGCAATCCCACTAAAATCAGGGACCAGACAAGGCTGCCCCCTTTCTCCATATCTTTTCATTATAGTACTTGAAGTTCTAGCTAGTTCAATTAAACAACAAAAGGAGCTCAGAGATACAACTTGGAAAGGAAGAAGTCAAACTATCACTATTTGCAGATGAAATGATAGTATACTTAAGTTACCTCAAMAATCCCACCAGAGAACTACAGCTGATAAACAACTTCTGCAAAGTGGCCGGATATAAAATTAACTCAAATCAGAAGCCTTCCTATACTCAAATGATAAATGGGCTGAGAAAGAAATTAGAAAAACAGCACCCTTCACAATAGTCACAAACAATATAAAATATCTTCATGTGACTCTAACCAAACAAGTGAAATATCTATACAACAAAATCTTCACATCTCTGAAGTAAGAAATCAAAGAAGACCTCCCTCAGAAAATGGAAAGGTCTTTCATGCTTGTGAATTGGCAGGATTTATATAGTAAAGATGGCCATCTTGCCAAAAGCAATCTACAGATTCAATGTAATCCCCATCAAAATTCCACTCAATTCTTCATAGAGTTAAAAAGAGTAATTCTCAAATTCATTTGGAATAACAAAAATCCCAGGATAGTGAAAACTACTCTCAACAATGAAAGAATTTCAGGGGGAATCACCATGCCTGACCTCAAGCTGTACAATAGAGCAATAGTGATAAAAACTGCATAGTATTGGTACAGTGACAGGCAAGTAGATCAATTGAATAGAATTGAAGACCTAGAAATGAACCCACACTCCTATGCTGGTGAGGATGTGGAGAAAGAGGAACACTCCTTCATTGCTGGTGGGATTGCCAGCTGGTACAACCACTCTGGAAATCAGTCTGGTGGTACCTCAGAAAATTGGACATAATACTACCTGAGGACCCAGCTATACCACTCCTGGGCATATACCCAGAAAATGCTTTAACATGTAATAAAACACATACTCTACTATGTTCATAGAATCCATATTTATAATAGCCAGAATCTGGAAACAACCCAGATGTCCCTCAACAAAGGAACGGATACAAAAAATGTGGTACATTTACACAATGAAGTACTACTCATCTATTAAAAACAATGACTTCATGAAAATTGAAGGCAAATGGATGGAACTTGAAAATATCATTCTGAGTGAGGGAACTCAGTTCCAAAAGAACACACATGGCATATACTGATAAGTGGATATTAGCCATCCCATATACAGTCACCAAACCCGAAAGCTATTGTGGATGCCTGGAAGTACTTGCTGACAGGAGTCTGATATGGCTGTCTCTGAGAGGCTCTGCCAGAGACTGACAAATACAGGAGTGAATGCTTGCAACCAACTATTGGACTGAGTGTGGGGTTCCCCGCAGGAGTTGGAGAAGGGACTGAAGGAGCTGAGGAGATTTGCAGCCCCATGTAGAAAGAAACAGTATCAACTGGCCAGACCCTCTGGAGCTCCTGGGGAGTAGACCACCAACCAAAGAGTACACATGGAGGGACACATGACTCTGGCCGCATATATGGCAGAGGATGGCCATGTTGGCATCAGTTTGAGGAGAGGCCCTTGGGCCTGAGGGTGTTTGATGCCCCAGTGTAGGGGAATGTCAGGGTGGAAAGACAGTAGTGGGTGGGTAGATAGGTGGGGGAGCACCCTCATAGAGGCAGGGGTAGGGGGTTGGGATGGAGGTTTCTGAAGGGGAGACTTGGAAAGGGGAAAACATTTGAAATGTAAAAAAGAAAATATCCATTAAAATAATAATAAAACAGAATGTTGCCTTGTCCCACCTCACCTGGAAACATATATACTGGACAATTCAAGTTTTCCAAAATCACACATCTGGGAATGCCTACAAAGCATTGACAGTACTTTTGGAGCACATATAAATCAGTGGGCAAATTGTGTTATATGCTTAGAATCCCAGAACTTGTAGACAGAAGAGGACAATGAGATGGACATCAGCCTGCACAACATAGGATGGCTCCAACTCAAACAATCATGAAGAGGGAAAAAAGGAATAGAAGACTAGGTGGGGAAGAAAAAATAAAAGAGGAGATGGGAGGAGGAAGAGCAGGAGGGAGGAAAGAAGAGGAAATAGATGAAGCATAGGAAAAGTAAGAAGAATCAATAGAGACAGATCAAGAGGAAATGGTGGGGGAAGAGCATATCTCCTTTCTATTCAAATCTATCTCTAAAATTGTATAGTATGTATTTCTCTACAAAATGTAAACTGACACTTTACTTCTTCTAAATAAGTCTTCTCAAAACTTTTATCATCTTTCCATCTGATGGATTTGAGTGAGCTTGTGTGTAGGGATTTATTTATGTTTTAAGATTTGAACAAAATGTACTTTTTTATTTTTTTATTTTTTTATTTTCTATATTCTTTGTTTACATTCCAAATGATTTCCCCTTTCCTGGTTTCCCCCTCCCCATAAGTCCCATAAGCCCCCTTCCCTCCATCCATTCCCAAATCACCCCCCTTCTACTTCTCTGTCCTGGCAATCCCCTACAATGCTGCATCAAGCCTTTCCAGGACCAGGGCCCTCTACTTCCTTTTTCTTCGGAATCAAAATGCACTTTTTTATTGTTTTATGTCTCAACTCTATTTTGGAGAATTTAGGGAAATACATAAAACCATAGGTTGGCGGGTTACATTGTGTCATATTCTAATCTTTGGAAGCCATCTGATTTGATATTTCCCCAATTAATTTTCAAGCTGAAAACTCTACATCAATTAGGTGAAATGTTTGATCCTCTGTAGATAGCTTCAGGTACCTGAAGTACTGGAATGGTATTCTGAGCCCCCATTTACAGGTCACAGTCTACCTACACTTGAAAGTGTAGTAGCGAACAAGATTCCAGCTCGCTGTCTTTTCTCAGTCCAAGTGAAAGACAGAGTAAGAAAATACCTAAAATTAAAATACATGCCCAGGCACAGCTTTGAATTATCTCAATTATCCCTATTTTAAAGAGATTGTTTTTTTCCTAAACTATAGACTAGAGAGTGTCATTAATCTATTAAACACTTTAGATTATGACAAAAAAATCACTTTAGTACCTGGAATAATTCTTTTCTAACTACCTAACTTAATTGAGTATACAGGGGAAAATGAGAAAATATTTTTCACTTTAAGTCTTCAGTAAAAAATAAATCAGAAATACAGATGATCTGCCTTTCTCATTTACCAAACTTCTTATATAGAGAGGAGTCAAATTATTACTTTTGGAATAGTATAGACTCAACTCTGAAATATTAGCATCTCTGAGAAATGAAGAAAGAATCCTTATGCTGAAACACTGCTGACATGTGTTCCAGAATATTCTTGGCAGCTCCTGGCTGTGTCATACATAGCTTTCCCCTGCCTTTCTTCCTCCCGCTGACACATGCTTGTCAGCCTGTTGTCACGGACCTTGCCACTTGAAACTACAGGGGAGGCAGCCACATACCAAAGTTCCAATGTATGCTGGTTCTCTATCTCTGGAGTCTGTACTTTGGCCTAATAATCATCAGCAAAAACTGTAATCACAGGGAAGATCAATTCCAGGATAAGGCTTCTGTTGGTGGTGTTAAAGATAAAAAAGTCACAAGCAAGGCTGATACTGGCTTTACAGTTGTTCCTTTGTAGGTGTTTCTTATCGAAATTGCCCTTGGCTGCTATCAAACTAGGGTTTTCTGTTATATGATTCCCATCTGTGAGGAAACTAATTGTCCTAGTTACTGCTGACAGTGCAGTCTAGGGGATTGCTGTGTAATTATTCCTTTAGACTTTACTAATATAGAAAAAGAAAGCCAAGTATTTGAAATAAGAATGTATGCTAAGCCGGGTGGTGGTGGCCCATGCCTTTAATCTCAGTACCCAGGAAGCGGAGTCAGGTGGATCTTTGTGAGTTTGAAGACAGCCCGGTCTACAGTGAGTTCCAGGATATCCACAGCTACAAAGAGAAACTTGTCTCAAAAAAACAAACAAAAACAAAAAACAAAAAACCAAGGAGGAGGAGGAAGAAGAAGAAAGAAAGAATGAAAAAAGGAAGGAAGAAAGGAGAGCAAGAAAGAGAGAAAAGGGAGAGAGAGAAAGAAGAATGATATTAATCTGTAGTATTCACTCCACAAGATAGTATGAATTTGTAGGTACAGAACTAGAAGGACAACATCTAAAGATGTCATTCATCTCCCACCCTCAAAAGCAGTTGTGTTTGTCATCTTCCTACTGCTGTGACAATAACACCTGAGAAAAATTAGCTTATCGGGAAAGGTGGTGTTTAGGCCCATATTTCCATCATCCATAATTGTTTAGCTGTGTTTCTTTTGACCTGTATTGAAGGCATCAATCGTAGCATGCTCATGTACTGGATCACCATCAGAAGGGCCCGAACTCTTCTTCTAGGGCATGCTCCCAACGACCTGACTCCCTCCCCATGGACTCCACTTTTTAAAGGAGCCAACATATCCCAGTAACACTGGCTGGTGAACAAGCCTTTAGCTTTCGGGTCTTTTTTTTTTATTATTGGATATATTCTTTATTTACATTTCATTTCCCTTTTCCTGGTTTCCCTGCCCACCAAATGTCCCATATGTCTTTTTCCCTCCCCTTGTTCCCCTATTCACCCCTTCCCACTTCCCTGTTGTGGTATTCCCCTGCACTGCTGCATTGGGCCTTTCCAGAACCTGGGTCCACTTTTTCCTTCTTGTCGGACAGCATTTGGTAGGTGGATTGTGTCTWTGGTGTTCCAAGATTCTAGGCTAATATCCACTTATCAGTGAGGGCATGCMATGGGTATTCTTTTGAGACTGGGTTACTTCACTCAGTATGATGCTCTCCAGCTCCATCCATTTCTCTAAGAATTTCATGTATTCATTGTTTCTAATGGCTGAATAGTACTCCATTGTGTATATATACCACATTTTTTGTATCCATTCTTCCGTTGAGGGACACCTGGGTTCTTTCCAGTTTCTGGCKATTATAAATAAGGCTGCTATGAACACAGTGGAGCATGTGTCCTTCCTTATTGCTTGCTGGGGAATCCAATGAAAACTACAGCAGAACACAGGCACTGATCTGCTAGGGCTGGCTCCTACTGGCTCACAGGACATTCAAAGAACACATGTCCTCCCAAACCCAACTTGAGTTCCCATGCTGGAAACTGACCGCAGATCTGATGCCCCTCAAATGAGCGACTGCAATCAAGATGCTTTCTCTCCTTAAAAATTTTACAGCAACTCCACTGTTGAGAAGGTTTTAAACTTTGTTTTGTTCGGTGTAGTTTATATATATATTATTGTAAGTATATAATTTATAAGCAGATATTATATATCAATTAAAACTTTACCAGAATGATATTAAATTAAATTTTTTCTTTCTCCTTGAAAAATTATAATTTATGTTTTCTGTTTTTAACTTTATAATTTTAGAAGAAACCTACTCAGGATTTTATTATTTTTGAAATCTGTACAATGTCTCTATGTACAATCACTTTTTAATTCTGCAAATTTTTTGCTTGTAACTTCTTACATTTTCTTATAACCATTGGTGGTATCTATCTTTTTTATTAATTTAAATTATTTTACTATTTCTCATCATATTGTACTAAAAAAGCACTTTCTAGTCATTTAATATCATCGTGTCTAGACAGGATTGGAAACAACCATATTTTGGAATTTTATTTTGTGTTTGCGTGTGTGTTCCTTTGTGTGTGTGCCTGTGCATTTGAAGATCATATTTCTACTAGAGTGGGGTCAGCAAGCTTTGGCGTTCTTCCTATCTCAGTTACCTCACCCCCAGTACCTGAGTAACAGCTATACCTGGTCACTCCCAACGTTTTCCATGGGTGCAGAAAATCTGAACCCACGGCCCTCATTCTTGAACAGCAAGCATTCTTGCCCACACATTTTGATATTTGTTGAGTATTGTCAGGGAATGTTTTGTGCATTGTGTATTCATATTCTGATGTCTGTACCCAGAGATCTGGTTACAGTCTGGACGTTGGTAAGATACAATATTTTGTAAAACATTTCTTCCTGGTTGGCTAAATAAATGGCTGAAGAGCCTCCAGCTGGGCAGGAGAAGATAAGGCAGGACTTCTGAGACCTAAAAGTAAGAGAGCATCTCAGGTGGGGTGGTGGGGAGTTGCCATGGAGATGTGAAGGAAGAAAGAGGTGCCACAGTGATCTGAGATGACAGATAACACCATGCGGTTGGGAGGTAGGCTGGGAAGTAGTCTAAGACCAGCATAGTCACTTAGAATACCTGAGTACCTGCCCAGCCAGCTACAGAGCCTTGAAGCATTGAGTGAATACACCAGGTCTCTATGTTATTATTCAGAGCAAAGGAGAGCATAGAAATACTTTGTACTTTTACACATTATATGCCTATATTTTCTTTACATATTTTAAAATAATATTAGAAGTGGCCATTTCTAAATATTGTGGCTGTGAGACCCCTGTTATTGCTGTCATAGTTAGTGGTTACATAGAATCCGTCATAGTCCTCTGGCTCCTTGCTGCCTTGTGTCTTGAATACCTTTCTCACTCCTAGATGTGAGGCCCCGATTGTCCACAGCATCCTCTAGCGGCACCTCTCAGCAGTGATTTAAGATCAAAAGGAAACCAGCCCAAGACGCTTATCCTTCTTCTTAAACTTCGATTGTAAATGAAAGGCTGGCAGGGTTTTGAATTTTAGGTTACAGCTTCTAAATATAGTCTTCATTTGGAGAGGCTCTGAGATAAAAGTCTGCTGCTACCTGCACAACTGTCAGACATTTTCAGTAATTGCCTTTTCTCTATGGCTATATTAAAAGCGTCCCCTGCACCAAACGTTCCGTGTGTTCATATTGTGGCTATGTGGCATCAGTTTCATTTATCTCACCAGAGAATCAGTGAGTATGTTCAATTCTGATCTCTGAATTTTGTCTCTCCTCTACTCTCTACTTTCTCTTCCTTGGCTTCTAATGTGTTATACCTAGGCATTTCTGTTTAGCAACTAGCTTTTTTAAAAAAAAAAAAATCTAATGATTTTCACTTCTTTCTTCAGCTACATTTTTTCTTCTTGGTTTTTAATTGAATGTTTCAACTGTGGTTTTATTGCTTGAATAATTTAAGACTTGACAAATACACTTTTGAGTTCTATGTATGTGTCTGTTTGTATGTCTATGTGTGTGAGTGTGTGTTTGAGTGTCTGTGTGTGTGTCTGTATGTGAGTGTGTGTATGAGTGTGTCTGTGTGAGTGTGTCTGTGTGAGCATGTGTCTGTGTGAGTGTGTGTCTGTGTGAGTGTGTGTCTCTGTGTGTGTATATATGTGTTAGTGGTGTTGGGATCTAACCAAGGAGTGAATGGCTGCTAAAATAGTGCTCTCTGCTGACCTATATAACCAGATTATTTTCTATTTCCAATTTCCAGAGTGTTCATTATCCAATTATTTCTTATGGTTAATCTTTGTTACAATGGTCCCTTCACTGTGAAGTTTGTAATTTTTTTTTCCTTTCAGATTACCATTATTGGAATGTATAGGCATCTAGTGTCTTAGCTCACAGGTATATCAGCATGTACACAGTATAGCCATCTCTCCTCTAAAATTCCAGAAGATCTGCCCCTCTGGACTAAAGACTACCTTCTAAGTTTAGCTTGGGTGCTCCATTGGGAGGATTTCCTGTAGGCTCTGGTATCACTTCCATGTGTGTCCTAGTGATTGTTTTCTCTCAGGAGCATTTTGTGAATGCCTTCCCCAGATGTTTAGGGTCATCACTGCTTCTCAATATATAGAGGCTGAGGTTATCTACAGCTTAGTCTTAGAGTTTCTCAGACTTTAAACAGCAGTGGTTTCTAAGTCTGTGATGTTATGACAATATTTTTATTTAAAAATATCATACAATATATTTTTGTCATGTTTTCCCCTCCCTCATTTCCTCCCAGRTTTTTTCATCTCCCAGTCCAACAAATTTATCTTTCTCTGTCTATCTCTCTGTCTCTCTGTCTCTGTCTCTCTCTCCTCTCATTCTCTATCAATATCTCCCTCCCTCTCCCTTCCTCTAAAAAAAACAGAAGCAAAAAAGCAAAAGCAAGAAAACAACACACACASAGACACACACACACAAAGTGGAGACTTGACTCAATTACTGTGATAGATATTGTATGTTCTGGTGTGTAGCAAAGTTTCAGGCTGTCCCAGGTGGTTTTTGGTAAAAAGAAGTATATGTAATAAATGTGTCCATACTTTTGACTTCATATCACACAATTTATTCTAATGAAATCATTTCAAATTCTAATGAACCAAGACATGTCTTCTAAGTGCTTTAAAACTTTATAATATTTATATTTTCAATTTACTGGAGACTAAAATTTCAGCATGGTGTAATATAAGAGTCCAGTTCTATGTTCCCACCGGCTTCCCCAGCTCAGAGTCCTGTGAAGGAGTGGTCTCATGTTTACTACAGATCTGCATTGGCTCCTCTATCAAACACCAACTGCTGCATATTATGGTCTATTTTTAACCTTACAATCATTCTCTTCATTATCCAACATGCCTTTCTCTGACCTGACACAACAGGGGTCTTCATACACAGGACCTTAAGTCTTCTTCCTTTTTCCTTTGTCTGTACTTTTTGTTAAAACTTCTCTTGACCCATTTATCTCCCATATAAATGAGAAAAATAGTCTGTCAAGTTCTGTGAGTAAATATTTGACTGTGAATTGTGAGTAAACATTTGGACTGCTAATGTCACATTTTTTATTTACTCCTCTGATTTGATTATAATTGTATATGTAATTGATATAATTGAAGTCTTTTACTTCAAATGAATATTTTTGCATATTTTTCAATAGAACTTGTAGTAAGCATCACTTTTCTATTTTTTATTTCATTTTTTTCTGACTATTACCACTTCTTACTTCCTTGAAGCGTATGTACTTTTTCTTGGCAAAACATATTTTAGTTGACTTATATGCTAACAAAAATTAACCTGTTGCCACATAGACCCCAAAAATCTGTCCAGTTCTTCCAAGCAATACTGAACCCATAAAGAAGTCACACTAGCTGCAAAAACTGAGATCATGGGGATGGAGAGAGAGTTCAGAGATTACAAGCTCCTGTGGCTTTTATAGGGGGCCTGGGTTCAGTTTCCAGGATCCACATGTGACTGACATTCCAGTGCCAGGAACTCTGACCCTCTTCCAGCCTTCACAGGAATTGCATGGATGTGGTGTTCATATACACATACACATACAACTACACATATAGGCAAAACACTCATATACATAAAAAAAATAAATCTTTTTAAAAAACATATTATACATGTTAAGATGCATGTCATCCTGGGAGATTTGTCGGGGAGAGAAGGAAGCCTGCATGAGAATCAGCTCTCCATGAGGAAAGCTAAATAAGAACTAGAGGGTGGGAGCTCCTGTGCCCCCTACATAAACCATGCCTAAGTATTAAAGTTTTTATTTCAGCAACTTGTCCTCAAAATTACTACCTCTCTCTTGTTTGTGTCACCACCACATTTCACTTAGTTTGCTTATGATCTGTCAGCTAGCTTTGCTTCATTCTTAGGAATCCTGTGACAATCACCTTTAAAAGAAGAAATAAACAGTTTACATTTTCTGTGCTTTCAACCATGGTCACTCGGCCATGTTGCTGTAGACTTGGATGTGGGGCAGTACAGGATGTCATGATAGGAGAGCATCCAAAAGAAAACTGTTCCTTTGAAATAACTGGCCAGAAAGCAACAAAGAGAGAAGGAATCAGAATCAGTAAGCTTTAGAAGAGAACAACCTAATGACCCTACTGACTAAACCTAAGTCATGTTTTAGAAGTCTGCCAATCTACCACCAGTACTTCATGAGTGACTAAGACTTCAATATGTGAGCACTTGTTGTGGTGAGGCATTCAAGTTATAAGCCATAACACAATCTGAAGAAATCTATCCTCCTGCTGTTCTTCATTCTCTTTATATCCCAATAGACAACAAAAATAAATACAAAACCTGTCTCTGTCACTTAGTGTAACATCCTTAGTATCCATCAAAATTACTTTCATAAAATAGACAATTCACTGTTTACTGATTCGATGACTAGACTGAGTAAATAAAAATTGTAATTCTTTTTGACAAAGTAAAAATGATAGACTTTGCTGATCCATTCTAAATGTCTTCTGACAACGATATTTTCTGCATAACCCAGTAATAATGAAGACATGTTTGTGAGCACTTTCTGTTGTTTTGTGATTGTCACCTCTGTTTCTCTTCACTTTTTTTTCATTTATGTTGTTATTGTGGAAGGGCACAAGCCCTAATTTGTATTCCTTCCCTTCTTTCCTTTGAGTACAGCCAAGCACAAATTCATGTCCATATGAAGACTTAGTAGATGCTAAGATGGTCCAAAATGGAGTAAGACACTGGTGCCTCTACTAAAAAAAAATCACTCTCAGCATCTCATCAATGAATCCCAGGTGTGCTCTGAGCACACCACAGAGACAAAGTACAAGGGAAAGAAAGAATGGGAGTTTCCACCTGGCTTCCATGAAAGACAAATCATAGAGCTGCAGGTACAGAATGGTATCTGAAGAAAGCAAGAAAACAAGGAGGAAAATCAATAGTAAGAAAAAAAAACATGTTAAAAATAACATGATAAAGAGGTAAAAGAAGCCAAGATGAGGAAAGTTTGAAAGCATGTAATCGGGGCAGGACTAGACTCTTCATGGTTAGATCCATTGTTGAAATCACACCTCCCAACAGCACAACTATAATTTCTAAAATCTTAATCTACGTAGTTCTCCTTTTAGAGAATCGCCTATAGCTGCAAGGAATTTTATTTATGTCAGGACACTGAAACGAGCTGCTGCTGGCATTGCCTTGCTCTTGCTGTTATTAATGTTGCTTATTTCTATCGCCAAGAGAATATTTAGTCTGTATCTGACTGCCCTCATCTGTTGTGTAAAACATGGACTCTCTAGCATCTTAACATTCCTTGATGCGAGGGAAATCAAATAAGATGATACATTTGAAAGCACATATGTACTCTAGGCTTGATGTAAATAAAGAGAAAGCAGAGAGGTCACTAAATCAAGAAACTTATTTTTGTTGTATAAAAGAGTGTCATAAAGTCCGCATACCAAAACACTTTTTCCTGATTACTGCCAACCCCAGAACTTGCCCTTTTCTTCTTCAATTCCTACAGAACCTCCCAGTTGACACAGCAGCACTCAGAGAGTTCACAGGCCAGAGATTAAACCCACCAGAGTATAAGGAAAGTGTTCCTAAGCAACAGGCTCCAGGAGTAGGTCAAACTTTAATAAGGAGGGAGTCTCGGATAATTTGCCCACAAGAGTCATCTAAATAAAAGACATATGTCTAGCTGGTGAGAGGACAACTGAATCACACTTCTATAGGTACCCAGACATGTGGTTCCTAGTGTCTAAGAAACAGACCAAAGTTGATAATTCCTATACATTACTAAAAGTTGACAAAAATAAGGGACAAATGGCATAGAGAAGAGGATCAGAGATGGAGTACACAAAGAAAGGTCTGGAAAAGCAGGGCCAATGTACACAATRCTAAAGTCACCCATGGTCACAAATACTARTGTGTGTGTAGGTATGGATTGGTGGATATGATTTGTATATGTGAATTTAAATGCATCTATGTGTGTATGTGATATATATGTATATATAAAAATTTTTAAAGAGATGACTGATAACAATAAGGTAAACTACAAGTAATAATTAACATATTTTATTTCCTTGTTTAGGCTCAGTCATTTGACTAGCTTTAAGGTTGTCTTTAAGTTTTCATATTTGGATATGAAGAGATGGATCCACAGCTCAGAAATTAGAGATATTTGTTGCTCTTCCAGAGGACCAGAGTTGCCAGCACACACACTGGCTTCCTCACAACTACCATAACACCAGTTCCATGAGATGTGATGCCTTTGAGTGACCTCCATGGGCATGGGCATACACATGTGCACGCATCCTCATGCATACATATACACACAAATGAAAATAAATTAACCTTTAAAAATAAGATTCTTATGTAAGATTCTTTTCAACTTGAGCTATATATAGGGCTGAAATTAAAAATGGTACTTAGCTTTATGCTTCGGTTGTCATATTGGGTGATAATACTATATAAATAACTTCAAGGGTAAAAGAAAAAGAAGATAAAGGCACTGGAAGCTATAAAGAAAGCAGATTTTTTAGGAACAAGGTCTAAGGTGTATTTGTGTGCTAGGAGCTGAACCATGTAAACTGTGGCCGCCTTGCTATGTCCTCACATGACTAGAAAATGGAGAGGAAGAAAGCTTTCTAGTGTCTCTACTTAAATCCTATGTCCCCAGAGATCCACCCTCACGAGCTTACCCAAACCTAATTATCTCCCAGAATTTCCATCTCTAAATAGTATCACACTAGGTTTCAAGTTTTTAATATATGAATCTTAGGATGCAAGTCATCATATTAATAAGGCTTCCAACCGAACATAATTATATATGGAAGTAGACCATGATCTCAGTTCATTAGCCTTCTAGGTTACCCACACAAAGCCCTAGGACCCCAACTTTTGTTTCAAAAGCAGGCTTGAATATTAGCCCTCTCTATAGTGATTGAAATCATGTTTCCTCAAGAATATTGCCAAATTACAAAATCCCCAATTCCCTCAGCAAATGTAAGCTTCAAAAGGATTAAGTGGAAATTTTGTAAATGTTTAATTAGCAGTGATCATTAAGTCTTATTCTAAAGAATATTTCTTTTAGAACAAAACAAAACTCAGTAAAATATGAATGAATATGTTTTAAATTGGGGAATCATTCACTGTGTAATAGAGGCACCAAATGGATTTC
>BDUI01008065.1:9195-24599 GCA_002335545.1 Apodemus speciosus
ACTACACCCTAGAAAAAGCAAGAAAGTAATCTTCCAACAAACCCAAAAGAAAGTAACCACACAAACATAAAAATAACACCAAAAATAACAGGAAGCAACAATCACTATTCCTTAATATCTCTTAACATCAATGGACTCAATTCCCCAATAAAAAGGCATAGACTACCATAAGTATTTTCCATGTAAATCTTCAATTTTATCATAAAATGTTTTTACTTGCTTTTTCAATAAAAATTAAAAAAAAAGAAATACACTAAGATAGGGCTAGTGTGTGACATGAATTTTTCCATAATTCAATTCCACCGTTGGTTAATTCTTCTCTTAAAATGTTGCTTGTGCATTGCTTGTGTAGAAAATCTCTCAAGTTCTTTCTAACAAGATAATGAAACTAATTCTAGAAAATAATTGAAATGCTTCTATTTCCCTACAATGTTAAGTATATTAACCAGACTATATTTTAAAGGTTTTTAAAAAATATTTTCATGGATAAATTACCTCAGTGACGGCTAGGACTCAAGATTCAAATGCACAGTATAAAGTCRAATGTCTCCTCTAAAGTGTACTAAACTCCAGAAACTGCTTTGTTACAATGTCCAACCCAGACATCTTCTCTAATGTTTTTGCTGATCAAAATTAACTATCAACTTTGGCTGCTTGCCCATGGCAAACACTCCCCCAAGAAGAGCAGAGACATTACATCAGCAGTGCTACAAGATCAATGTGCTCTGACAGGGAGGTGAGCAGTGACCAGGCTTACTGCAAGCTCACACTAGGTTTTCCTTTCACTGAAATCTACGTGGATCTGGTTGTACATCTGCATGTAGTTTAATGATAACAATAACTTGTAAGTTAATGGATAGTCACTGCAATATAAAAAATTTACTTGGCATTTTCCCAGCTAATTGTTTTTACAGCTTGAGTTCACGTTATGCATTGGCTGCATTCATAAAAAAAAAGTTAACATGAAGCAAATATTTTCAAACTAAATTCTATTTTCCCACTGTTGCCCAATATTTAATCTTGAGTTATATTTCTATAAGAAAATGTTACCTCTAACACATCATAAAAATTATAATTAAAATGCATATGCCCAGAAACAGGTATATTTAATCAATTATTCTATAAAACGTTTTATCTTCTCACCTGCAATAAAATTGGACTAACAGCTGATTATTTTGCCTCATACTCTCACAAGAATTAGAAGGAAGTGTATGCTTTAAAGAGCAACTGTAGGGTTTTCAAAGCAGCTTAACAGGCCAGGCCTGGTAGTGCACGGCTTTCACTGCAGCACTGAAAAGGCAAAGGCAGGGGGACATCTGTGAGTTCAATCTATCCTGGTATACATGTGAAACTCTGTCTAAGAACACAAACAAAAAAATCCTAAATACAGAAGTATACTTTACAATTTATTAGCTGGAATTGGATCACAGAGTTTGGCCACCAGATTTCAGCAATACAGGGATTGTCAGATCAATAACAACAATTGCCCTCAGACCTTCCCAATCTCTTCTGCTATTGGTGACACACTTCAGAGCTCTCACTGCCTCCCACACCAGCTCACTGGGACCACACCTCTCCTTTACAGTCAACAAACCCACACTAGCCTACTGGAGTCATATTCTCCTTTAGAGCAAACATATTTTCTGATTCAAGTATTTGTTTTCAAACAAATCCAAAGAAGATATGCATAGCTGCCTGTATCTTGTATACAGAAATGTAAAAAGAAACTTTTGCTGTAAGAGGTTAAGAACTGGAACCTCTCAAAACTCTTATGAAGTCCTATTTTTAATTGTAATGTTCTAAATGTATACATTTCAGGCATCATAAATTGAATCATTTTCTACATAAGTCCTCTACAGAGCATCCCAGGGGTTACAGTCATCTGGACTCTCCTTTTCTGTATCACACAGATAATCCAGGTATGCTTTTCTACCAAGTCAGTGTGAAGTGGGGTTTTCATACTAAGAAAAACACTGAGCTAAAAAGCACCAGCTTGTCCTTGTTTGTGTCACATGCTGCGAAGCAAAGCACAGCGTACATGAGAGCCTCAGAAGTAACGAAGCACGCTGCTGTCTGGTCTGCCAGGACAGCTCCCACAGAGCAGTCCTACAGAAGGGATAAGACTGAGCATCACATTCCTTCTACACATAAAACAGCCTTTTAGGACATTCTAAACAGGTCTCTCAAGATCTCTTAATATTCCTGGACAGATATTTACATGAGTGAGCACACTGCAGAGAGAAAGCACTTGAGAGGTTGGGAGCCTGTCTGGCCTTTACCAGCAGGTGACACATGGCACCAGAATACAAAAGGCTCGGAAGTCACAGCTGTTCTCACTGTTCCTTCTGGGCAATTCATTAGCTTTGTTAGATCATCATATGCTTCTACAGCACTTTAGCCCTTCCTGTGTTTTCTGGTATTAGCCACCAGGTGCAAAAAGAACCAAGGGGCCATGGCACTAATGTCACACTATCTGCTTGGAAAAAATCCAGGAATGAGTGCAATCCTATAGGCAAATCCTCCAGGCTTCCACTCTACACACGGCAGCTGTCTGGTGGCTGTGAAGAGCAGGAAGTGGGCACTGTGGTTAGCATGGAGTCAGTGCAGTGATAAAAGCTGTTAATGAAGTTGGAGATGTGACTGAGTCAGACTTAGGTACGGCCTTGTGCACATCCTCTAACTGTCCCCCCCCCCCACTGCTCACACAACAAGGAAAGCACAGCTTCAGACCCTGCAGGAAACAAGGCTCAGTAAACATGTCAGTATACCTTCAACTAGCAGGCAGTGTGCAGAAGATGCACACTGGACAGTGATGTGTCACAAAGCCACTTCACACTACCAAGTACATCTCTGAACATTTTTAATGAATGCAACTAAAAAGTTTTAAATTCTCTTTTCTATGTCATAAAAGACATCAATTGACAGGTTTTGAATTATGTTCTGTACAGAATGTTCAGTGACCTATCAATCACAGTGTAATAGTCTAACAACTCATTTGTCTTTGAAGAGATGCATCCTGAACAGAGAATAYGAGAACATCAGTGAATTGTAAGAAAATAAAGAGGTAAGGAAGTTAAGGTTTTAGTAACTGAAGCCAAGAAAAAGCCTGGGAAATTAATGGGTAATAAGGTTCCAAGAAACTCAAACTATGAAAAAGCAGCAAGCCATGATGAGAATAATATCTAAGATGGCTAAATACACAGCCCTAGCATTACTGCCTAAGAACCTAAATCTCATCTGGTCAGGAGAAGGCTAGGTGCTGAAGCTGCTCATTTTTATTGCAGCAAAAGAAGAAAGAAGAGGAAAAACATCCAAGACAGAGTACGAAGCAAGTTGACAGTGGCAAGTATGCTGGCAGACCACATCTAGACGTCCTAGAAATGAGAAACCAACACAGTGGGCTGATTAGGACTGAGCCAAGATTAGAAGACAATACAACTTTTTGTTTGTTTTGTTTTAAAGTGGACTGTGTCAACAACCAATAAGTCCAATACTATCGTAATGTCTGTCTGTATTGATTTGGAGAAAGTCTTCCCTGTGTTCTAAAAAAACAAAGCAGGGTGCAAGCAAAGGCAGTAGGCCAGTGACCAGGGAGTACCTGGTTCCTTTACTACATGAAAAAGCAATATTCTATGAGAAATCCAAGAGTTCTGAAACCCGAGACATATGAGGGACTGCAGGATGAGTCTTCAACAAATCTTACTTATTGTTTTTTGTCATTCTTTTTTTAAAAAAATTACTCAAGAGAACAAAAGAAAGGTTTGTAAATAATCTTATTTACAACAGATGGAACTTCTTGGGAGACTTTTGGAGGAACCTACAGTCACCRCCTGAGAACCAGGCCTCTGAGACTGAGACAGCATCCGGGACAGTGATGAGGACTGACAGGAATGTGGCCACAGCAGGCTCTCAGGAAGCACAATCAACCCAGTTWCGTGCCAGGAATTCCAGGCAGAAACCAGACACTTGGGAGCTGAGGAACTCGGGACAGAGGCAAGTGGGTGAAGGGCTGTCCTCCTGATCGTACTGGTCACTGCTCTCTTGTTCTATCACAATGTAATACGAGTGAAATCAAATCAGCATATCCTCTCAAGGCTAAGGAGGCCAGAGTGCCTGCAAATACTTAAAAACCTTGCATGACACCATGTAACTCGTCAATTAAGGAAAGAGGTCACTRTAAATGTCTGGCATCTACAATGATATCCAGCACTCGGAAGAAGCCCAATAAAGATGTTAGATGAGTGGAGTGGGTAATAGCTAACACTTGCTAAGTGGTTTACTAGTTGCCAGCACTGGACATTCAGTAACTCACTTAATATTTCCAATAGCCTTCAGCTGTAAATGCTAATATTGCTTCCATTTTCAGTCACAAATAAAACAAACTCCAAGTATCTCAGCATAATTTGAAGTTAGCTTTCCAATACAGGCACACAGCTCCACAGTCTTGAAAGGTCACATTTCAGCAGTTTTCCTCCTGAGAGAGGCGGGTGGAGGATGGCGAGGGTGGAAAGCAGACTGACAGACAGCCACGCCCTCAGCTGGAGCAATGCAAATCAGGCTCAGAGAACGGTCCGCGCTAAGTGAGAAAAGCACGTGTGGCCTTGGAGAGGAGAATGGGGTCAATGTGCACCTTCTAAGCTCTGAGTGTGAGCTCTAAGACACACTTTTCAGCACTGCTGCTACTCGGGAGGCTGGCATAGGAGGTGGGGGATATGGGCCGGTGGCTCTCAGAAGTGAAGCAGTGGATTCTGGGATTCTGAAGACAAAGAACCGCTGTCTTAAGTGGAGTTGAGCCCACCAGGCCCCAAGAGACAGCTCCAAACTCAAGGTCAAACTCAAGAAATAATTAGACATGAGTGGAGGAAGGGGGTAGGCAGGAGGAATAGGGAAATGGGAAAAGGTGAGAGACCTCAATATGCAATATACACATGTGTGAAACTGACAGACAGACAGACAACCTACAGACAGGCTAGGCCACAGGTCAGACATCAAAAAGACTTTAATTGGGTCTCCAAACCCACATAAAAAAAAAAAAAAATCCATCAGGCAATGGTGCAGCATACCTCTGCACTCCCAGCACTGAGGAGGCAGGGACAAGTGGATCTCTGAGGTTGAGGCCAGCCTAGTCTACAGAGTGAGCTCCAGGACAGCTGAGGGAACACAGAAAAACCCTGTCTCAACAAAACAAAACAAACAAAAAGCAAAGTATAGTAGCTCATGCTTGCAACCCCAGGGCTGGGAAATCAGAGACACTCCGAGAGCTTGCTGGCCAACCGACCATCTTATTTGGCAAGATCTAAGCCAGTGAGGGACTCTGTCTCAAAAAAGAAAACCTAGGTAACATCTGAGAACACACACAATGRTGTCCTCTGGTCCCCAAGTGTGTGTGCATGCTTCTAAGTGTACACACACACACACACACACACACACACACACACACACACACACACACACACGGTCACAAATTAAACATGAAATGCTGAATGCACAAAAATACAAGTTGGGTTATAAATTATGGAGTAATCACACAGTGGAATACTAAACAATCGTTAAGTAAATGAAGTAAAAATTCTTTCTAGTCTGATCAAGTAAGCTCTCATTGGAAAAATTCTCCTATGGGAGACTATAAACTCTGAATAAAATACAAGAAACACACTAGTTTCAAGTCCCTGAAGAGTGAAACAATAGTCTGGGGACAGAGTTAACATTTCAGAAATTGATAAAACATAACGGGGGAATCCTAGCGGAGACTTGCTTTCTATGTACAAAGCCCTGCCCGATCTTCAGTGGACCCGTGAACTATACATGCATGGAGCAGACACAAACAACTCAGCTGAGACACTGAAATGTGAGCTGTTGCCTGAGGAGAAGAGAGGTTTTTTTGAAAAATGAACTGTCTTTCTAAATGATATTTTTAAAGGCATTTTAGAAGATTCAAATTTTGGAGCACTTCCTATTTCCAGCTTTTGAGTTGTGGATGCTCCAACTGTACCAGCTACTTCTATCTTAAGGGTACACGGGTGTACTGCTTGGAACAGGACAAGGAGCATGTGCAGGTACAGAGATGGCTCAGCATGTAAAGGCACTCCACGTATAGCCTGAGATCTAGACTCCACAAATAGCCCAGGACCCAGGAGTGGACAGAGAACCAGTTGTCCCACAATTTGTCGTCTGACCTCCAGAAACACTCCGTTTCATATGCACACTCACACAAATGCCCACAAAATATATAAACAAACAACCAAGAGTACTTTTTTAAAGGAAAAAACATGGGATTTTAAAGTATATTTTTTTAATTAATTGGACCAACTCAAACCATTAAGTATACTTGGGCCATTTGAAATACTCTTGTAAAGACATAGTGCACCAGAATAACTTCATTTCACTGATGTTTTAAACCAAATTGTACAATAAAGTTCTAGACTCCATGTTTTCCAAGATGTTCTTGGAGAACCTGTATCTCATCCCAGTTTACTTGTTTTTAGAAACTCTCTAGGGGGCCTGAATGATGACTCAGAGGGCCAAGGCACTTAACACCAAGCCCAGCAACCTGGACTCACCCCAAGAACTGCCCAGTGGGAGGAGAGCCAACTCCCAGGAAGACCTCTGACCTTCACGTGTGCACTGGGCTGTGCCAGCGCCCACACTTTTAAAAATAAATAAACTTAATTTTAAATGTAAACTTCTGACACTGCTGGCCAAACTGAAGAAGATTGACAATTTCTAGAAACAAAAGAAAAATGCTTGTTGTACAACCAATTCCATAAGAAACATCATAAACTCATCAAAAAACCCCTAAATTAGATAACTTATTAAGATAAATCAGGGCATTCTAACTTCCTGAGTAGACCCAGAGAGCAAATACCCAGTAAACCAAACGTGAGTGCACACACTTGGAACTCTTAAACACTGCGGTAGAGTTAGAAGCCAGGGGTGACACCTACACAGATGGGTGGAGCTATGGACTGTGACAGCTGATGAATGAAAATAGCCATCTAAATTTCATGGAATTTCCACATATCAGAAAATATGACTCTTTTATGTTTTTATTTTAAAATTTTCAAACTTAAATCATGGGATGACAACAGAGAGATGGGCAGGCTCGCCAACACCCACTTAAGAAACGTGGTTACTGGAAACCCTCGCTAGGGACTCGCTCAACAGAACTTACGTGATTCTGCTTTTCACTATGTCACCATTTCCTATTTAAAAACAACAACAACAACAACAAACTCTAAAACACCATCATCTGTAAAATAACAACTGAAACAAAGCTATGAAAGCTAATATCCTTGTAATTGGAAAATGGGAGGCAACTGAAAGAAAGATGTTATTTCATTGTACATTTCACAGCATGACTCTGACAAAGAACTAAATCACTCTGTGTGACGTTGTTTATTGGCATCACAAGTCACTTTTATGACAACCCTGGAACTCCATTAGCCTTCAGCACCTGCACCTATACACACACAGACCTACATATAGACTTATACACATGTGCCTAATTAAAACATAAGATACATATTTTTAAAACCTCACACTGTAAAAACAGAACAGAAAAAACTCAAGCCTAATCCTATGCAGAGACTTGGGATAGTAAACATTTACAATAAGGAAATACCATGACTTTAAAAGCACAGGTTAAAAGCTCAAAGAAAACTGAGTATTTACTGAATACCTATCACCATGTTGAGAGTAGAGATAAGAAAGGGGTTTCGTGGCAGACAGTCCCACAAAACCCAGAGGAAGCTCCACTCCCAGGCACTTTTACACCCAGGATCCCAGGATCCCAGGATACGGGATCCTATCCGGGATCCCAGGAGTCTAGTCACATCAGGACCTCAGGGTCCCAGAGGCAGCTTTACTCCCATTCAAGAAGCCTACAGGACTCCAAACAGACTGGACCAAAAAAGAAAGTCCTCCAGTCACATAATAATCAAAACACCTAATGCACTAATCAGAGAAAGAATATTAAAAGCAATAAGGGAAAAAGGTCAAGTAACATATAAAGGCAGGCCTATCAGAATTACACCAGATTTCTCAGATGTCATACAGACCCTAAGAGAACACAAATGCCAGCCCAGGTTACTATACCCAGCAAAACTCTCAAGTACCATAGACAGAGAAAAGATATTCCATGACAAAAATAAATTTACACACTATCTTTCCACAAATCCAGCCCTAAAAAGGATAATAGATGGAAAACACCAACCCAAGGAGGGAAACTACTAGAAAAAGCAAAAAAATAATCCTTCAACAAACCCACACAAACATAATTCCACCTCTAACAACAAAAATAACAGGAAGTAACAATCACTTTTCCTTAATATCTCTTAATATGAAAACTAATATTACCAACATATCATAATCGGTTGAAATTAAAAAATATGAGGAATTAGAAAATTGTTGGCTGTTACCCAGTGGTCTAATTTGGTGAYTGGAGAAATAGGTCTAATACTGTACAATCCATATACACTTTCTGCTTGTTTGTACGTGACAGTGTCTTGCTGTATGCCACGTAATGATCTTGAAATCGTGCTTCTTCTATCTTAGCCTCTCTATTAGTAGAATTGTTTATTTGATGTTTTTGTACTATACTATGGTTTTCAGAGCAGCATACATACTTCAAAATTATTTATACAGCTAAAAGAAATGTAGACAATTTATTTGGGAGGTGGCTTATAAGAGAACAACAAAGAGTGAGACTGAATGTTTTGCTTGGTATTTATAATTATTGGGTCAATTTTGAAGAAGATGACATTATAAGTTACTCTTTTACTGAGATGAATGCATTTCAAAATCATCACAGCCAATGAACCATAATCTCACCCTCTCCTAATGTCTTTGCCACCCTCCAAGCAGAACCATGGTTCATTGAAACAGTTGATGAATGACTTCATAGATAGACCATCTTAATACACACACCATTTCTTAAATAAATGTAACCTGGTCCCTGTGGGCGGAGAATGATGACAATCACTCAAGCTGAATAGCTTTGACCATAGCAGGAAATTCAAATAATTCAAATAATTATGACTACAATTCATTCCTTGGTGCAGCAGAACTGTCAGCTCTTACCTTAGCTACTATGGAGGTAAAATCCTTTGGTGATGTGAGGGACATTGAAGTACAGCTTTACTACAATGAACTCCAATGTCTAAAAATTGTTATCTTGGGTTTGTACCATAGTAACAGCCAAGATTTTAAGCTCTTCTAAAAACAAACAAACAAACAAACAAACAAAAGACTTTATCTTTCTTATGTTCATTTAATAACATGTCCATCATTTTTATGATTGGTATAAAACATATATTGTATTGAATATAATAAAAGATAAAAATTATAATTTAAAAAAGGTGTTCTGTCTACTTTGGGGATAGGCTTTATTGACAATTTTACAGACTAGAGGAGCTATTGAAGCCCCCCTCCTTTTTTGATTTTTTGAGATAGGGTTTCTTTGTATACCCCTGGCTGTTCTGGAACTCACTCCATAGACCAGACTAGCCTCAATCTCAAAGATCCGCCTGCCTCTGCCTCCTACATGCTGGGATTAAAGGCGTGTGCTACCATGTCAGCCCCTTTTGTGAGTGTGTAGAWACATGCAACTCATATAATTCCATTTTCAAATCAAAATATTTATAATAATTCCCATGTCAATAATATACATTCTTTTAATAAATTTGTATGGTATTTCACTGTGGTATTATACTGTAATTTGATATTTTTATTGTGGATTTCATTGTTAGTCATTAGTCACGAAATAACAGTAGCAGAAATAGCAACCTTATAGAAGATTTCATACACAAACTTAGTGCATAGAACATTAAAAAAAGCTACTGGGGAATTGGTCTTGCTCAGTGAGACTTAATATACTTCAATACAGATTATCAGAGACAGCATTGACCGTTTTCTCTGTAACTACTGTCTTTTATTTACTTTTTGTTTCCATGACAAAAAAGCATGGCCAAGGCAACCTATAAGAAGCAAGCATTAAATGTGGTGGCTCATGGTTCCACACGGTTAGCTGATGACCATCATGGTAGGGAACATGGCAGCAGGTAGACGGCCATGGCTCTAGGGCGGTTGAGGCTGAGGATGGCGTGAGACTTTGAAACCTCAGAGCCTACTCCAGCATGTGGTTAGCTCCAGGAGTATGAGCTGCCCAGCATGAGAGTGTTCAAGTGCAATCTCACATCTTCTAATATGAAGTTTTCAAGTCTCTAGCTTTGGTAGTAGGTTGAGGTTACTGCCATTTGCTGAGGTARGAAAATATAGTAAAATCAGGTTTGGAATGCAGTTAAAACTTTGAGCACAGACATGTTTTAAGACAGCCAGGAGCAATTGCCAAGTAAGTGTTTGATGTAGGAGACTATACCTCAAGTGTGATTTAGAGTGGAGAGGGATGGGAACTGTCTTCACGCACAATATTCTGCAAGGCTCTGTCTGCTCTCCCAGACCTCATCTCTGACTGCAATTTTACTGTAGCAGATGTCAAGGTGATCTGTCACCCCATGGATTGCCAGCAGTGATGCGGCATACCCCACTGGCTAGGCTGGAATACCTTTCCTCTTTCTTTCACTGCATGTCTTGGGTTAAAGGTATACCAGCTCTACTCCACACAGCCTTTCGAAGGTAATCTAACTCTAGACATATTACAGCATTTTCCCAAAAACTATCAGCAACCCTCAAATCTCAGAGGTTTTGTTTTCTTATGCAACCTAAATGTAACCATTTTGGTTTTGCTTTTCATGATTACTTCTTTCAAACTGCATTCCAGAGCTGGAGAGATGGGTCAGAGGTTAAGAACACTGGGTACTCTTTCAGAAGTCCTGAGTTCAGCTCCCAGCAACCACATGGAGGCTCATGCCCTCTTCTGACATGCAGGCATACGTGCAGATAGAGCACTCACATAAAATAAGTAAATAAATCTTTACAAAAATCCCATTCTACTGCATCCTACCCTGACATTGCCCACCCCACCCCCATACAGCTTAGCGTCACCTCTGAGGCTCATGAAAATAAACAAAGAGGAGTTTGGGAAGATTACTGGAGAAAATGCCTAGGTCTTTCAGGGCTATCCTACAAAATTCARTTATTCTCTTCAGAGCACTGGGAATGAGTGGGAGAAATGAATATTTTTACGTAGGAGGAGACTTGGTCTCATTTGCATATGGAAGCAATAGAAGTGTACCAACAGCTATGGCTGGATCGATTATGAGATTGGTGGGAGAGACTAGAAGCAAAATAAAAAAAAAAAAAAAAACATTTACTGGGTCAGGCGCTGAGGGAGGCCTGAAGAAATTACAGAAGAAATGAAACCAGACTCTGTCTCCCTGCAGAAGTGTTTATCTGCAAGTTTATTCGAATTTCCCTATATTCCTGAAGAGATGTGTATGTAACCTGTATTGGAGAGTAGAAGTCTCAGAGTGTCTTAAAAAGTTTGAAGGTGAAAAACACTTGCATGCATCTAAGAACAACTACAGAAGAATGAGACTTTTCAGAGACTAGAATACAAAAGAAAATGTATYCATGAAAATGGGGAACTATTTTTCTTATATTATTAAATAACACTTTGAACTATTTCCAGACCTTTTATTAGAATTGAATAAACTATACTTTTGTATAATGAAAACAAATGTGCTTTCTGTTAATAAGTATCGCATCAAAGGACACAACTGTGCAATGTGGGGCGGTATTAAAGCAAACCAATGGATCTTATTACATTATTGATGATGACATAGAACAGATTTGAGGAAATGAAAGCTTCTATGATTTGCTTAACACCTACTTACAAGTGAGTGTCAGAATGGCTATTCTCACTATGTAGAAATTCATGAGATGTACAGACTTTGGGTCTGGTTTATGTTAGTCTGTAGTATTTTTATTTATAAGGTTTTTTCATAATAAATTTTGTCAAAATATTAGGAAAAAGCTACAATTACTGAGAGGTAAGTTACAATTAAACACAGTTCCCTTGATTCTGTCCTTTGGCAGTCTTGATGATTTGGTATAACCATATGGAATGTAATTACAAAAATATAAGGACTCCTATGGCCAAATTTTAATACTAAATCACACTGAATTTTAATAGAGTTCTAAGTTTGGCATAAAAGTAACTAATAAGCTCAATAAGCAAAGTTATACGGAGTGAGTTTAATTCTGTGTGAGATTTATGACATGAAAATTACAATGAAGTAACACTTTCTGTTTTTCTTTTCCTAACCCACAAGATGAGCTTTTTGATGAAGCTTACCTAATGTGTGGTCTTACAGATATCTCTAGAAAAGAAAAAGCTTTGTAAATTTGTCTTCCAATTCTTTATTCCAGGGAACAGTATATAGTGCTAAACTGTGTCTGGGGCTGAAAAGGTCAAAGGGAACAAAGGGAGTATAATAATACTGTCCCAGTTTCTACTAAGAAAGCTCCAATGAAAGGTTTAATTTTAACTAAAAACATTCAATTTGCCTAAATGATATTAAACCCATAACTCAAAGCATGCAGAGACTGTGAAAGCAGAGTCAGACACAAAGCCATGCTGCCCTCTAATGGCTCAGGGTAAATAGCTTCACCTGTGTTATTCTAGGRAAATGGTAACAAGCACAACTTTAGTATTCTGTAAATAGAAATATTACATTAAATGCCAAAGAAAGGGAATTTGAATTCTGTGTGTGCCCAAGGTCAAAGGTGAGCTCTGACTACTTTCTCCATATCAGTATTCTTCGCTATGGCAGCCGTCCAGTAACGTGTTTATGAACACTTAAATCGACACACAAACCACAGTGCACTCGTGTGCTCTGGACTAGCTTTTCCAGCTCATCTTTTCAACAGAATGCATGACTATTCCCGTTCACAGCACCACAGGAGCCTTCCCTCCTGGCACCTTTACTGGAGTTAGTTTTAGATGAACTAAATGACCATGAGGGATCTAATTCTTACCTCCATATCTCTGAGATTAGCAAGCTTTTTCAAAGGGCCAGGCTCTAAGTATCTAGAGTTTTGCAGGACATACAACCCCTGCTATAACTATCCAACTGTGCCAGAGTAGCACGGAAACATTAGACAACACCCAAACACGAAGCTAAGGCTGTGCCCCAATCAAACACACACACATTAAATGTCAGTGACACCTGGCTTCATGAACTGTATCTTTCTTCTTTTAATATTTTTCCAACTATTTGGAAATGTAAAAAGTATTCCTAAGTTGCAGGCCACACAAAAACAAGCAAACCACATCTGGGACCATGGGCCCCAGTGTGCCAACCTCTGTTCTTTTCAATTCAATTTATCTATGGTTCTTTTCCRTTCTATTGCTCTATATCTCTGTCAACATTAAATCTACTGATTTAATCATGTAGGGTTTTTGTTGTGGCTGTTTGGAGTTTATAGGGTTTTCTTCCTCYAAACATGATCTCTTAGCCTGGGCTGGCCTCGAACTCACTATGTAACTGATCATGACCTCAAACTTCTGATCCTCCTGCATTCCTTCCACTTCCCAGATGCGCGTACCAGATTTATGTGGTGGCTGGTAACTGGATCCAGGGCCAACTGTATCCCTAGAGCTCAAGACAAACTATTACAAGTAGTAAAGTCAGACACTGTGAGCCCTCGCACTCTGTTCCTCTCAAAATTGCCTTGTTTACTAACGGCCTTTTTGCACATCTACAAAATGCCATGCTATTAAATGAACAGCTAGGATTTTCATGGAAACTGTACTTCACCTTCACATTAACTTCTGGAGAAGTGATCATCTTAATCATGAAGTCCTCCTTAGTAGGAGCAATTATATTGTAGCTTCCAACACACATGCTGTGCACTTACTTTGTTAATTTGACTTATAAATACAACATTTTACGTAATTATAACTGCCCAGCTGTTCATGATTACTAAGTGGAACTACTGATGAGTTTTCTGGTACACTGACCTTGCGTCCTGTGACCTTACTAAAACACCCTTATTCTAGTAGCTTTTGGTTTTCATGTCTTAGAACTTTCTACACACAAAGTCAGTGTTAACGGATAGAAACAGCTTTACTTCTTTTCTAATATTTCTCCCCGTGTATTTCTTACTGTATATACAAGAGTTCAAGTACCACAGAAACGGAAGTGATAACAGCACARCCAGTGTCTCTTGGTCCTGACTGCACGAGGAATGTATCTCGTCCAGCACTTCTCAACCTGCGGGTGTCAATCACTTGGGCATCCACCTAAGACTATTAGAAAACACAAGTACTTACATTACGGTTCATAACAGTAGCAAAATTACAGTCATGAAATGGCAAGGAGTAACAATTTTATGGTTGRGGTTACAACATGAGGAACTGTATTAAAGGGTCACAGCATTGGGGAGATTGCGAACCACTAATCTAGTTAGCTAGAGATGATTTCAGAAGCCCCTGTCTCCCATGCCCAGTCTGCTAAGTCTATACCATGTACAAGTGCTAGCTTATCAAATGCTTTCTCCTCTTCTAATGAGATGCTCATATCGGTTTCCTCCATTTAAKTAATATAGTTGATTATTTTTATTACCATACTAAAATCTTTTTTCCCAAAACAAGTTTCATTTAATTTGTGGTATATTACATTAGCTACATTTTAGCTAAATTTACCTTGCTAATATTTTCTTAAAGATGTTTGTTTATATCTGTGGCCATACAGGTTATTAAGGTCATTCTTCCTCATTCTTGCTTTGGTCATGTGTTCAGATTCTCTTCTCTGTATTTTTAGAAGGTAGTGTATTTTGAGTGTGTCTCAGTTATTTAGATTTATGTCTCTTCATTAAGAAGAATCTAACACTGCAGAATGATGTAAAGACATGAGAAAACATTTTTAAATGTACTTTTCAGTTTTCTTTCACTTCTATATCTATTCTGTTGGGTGTTATCCTTACAAAGAATGGCTTTTATGTGTAAGACATGCTAAATAAAAGGAATATATTCCCCAAAACAAGGGATACAATATACCAAATGTAAAGTCATCTTTAACTGTTGGAAAACGTTTCTGCTTTTCACCACCTTCATGCTTATTCCATTTATCCAAAAAATTAAAAGTCAAGTTGTTTACTTGACTTTTTCTATATTAAAGCATATGAAATCAGCATATCAATAATTCAAAAAAATGGTTGAATGCTGGTCATTTCAGAGAGTTCAACCTTTCATTTGTTAGCCTTTGACCTTGGAATAGTGACTAAAGAAAATACTAATCTCTACACTTTGGCAGTACACAAGCACCACCTAGTGGCTGAAACCAAAAAATCGGTTATCTTTCACCTTCCCTACTCCAAGTCTACTGTACAGACTACTATGCCACTTATGAGGCACAAGAGTGAGTCTGGCAGTTCCTCAGAAAACTGGACACGATACTTCCGGAGGACCCAGCCATACCACTCCTGGGCATATATCCAGAAGA
>BDUI01008065.1:36128-47748 GCA_002335545.1 Apodemus speciosus
ATACTCCAAAAAAGTATGCATATTTAATCTTTAAAAAATATCACCTGTTAATAATTTTATTTATTCATTGCTAATCAAGGAACTAAATAGAGGCAATGAATACAGGGTTAGCAGTAATGCTTTGACTTATCTGATGATAATCTGTGGGTGATACCTTCAAAACCCAAAATGCCATCTAGTCCCAGGAAATACCAAAACAAACAAGCAAGCAAAGCCCCGAACAATCGCTAACTACATAAGACACACGAAACCCTGAACAGTAAAGCACAGACGAGGCAGACGGGTCTGTTTTCACTTTCTTCATTTGCTTGTTTACTTTTTAACACAACAAAACCAGTGTGTGTTCTGCCCTTTCATCTAAAAAAAATAAAAGTATTTTTTTACTTTTTTTAAGCATAAAGCCAAAACTGAGATTTTATTACATAATTACACAAAAATTTCAATCAGAATGGGGGGGGGGGTAAGAAACCACTAAAATACAAAGAAAACCGAATCTAATTGTGAACTGAGTTGGTAATTTAACCAGAAGGAAAATTTTAACTAATTTTAAAATCAGTCACTATAAAATACCAATGAGATTTACTCTAAAAATGAAAAATAAACAGAACAAAACATTCTCAAACTGTTTTCCATATTTGCATTACGAGCAATATGAATTTTAATACTAATATACTTTTGATTCAAATAAAATCAAACTAAAATAGAGACAATTTTTTAAAAATAGACATCATTTTTAAAGAGAAAATACAACTGCACTAAAAGTAAACTAAAGATGGCCTTAACTGTGCAAACTAATTATTTTAAATAACTTTAAAGAGCGAAATACTCGTGGCCTACAGAAATGGAAATTGTGAACTATTTCTAGCACACATGCTACTGATAACATCTGTACTGCTATTACATTATTATACATCCAAAGACAGGTGCAAACAAATTAACATACAAGGAACTGTGTTTATGTTAGAATCAGAGAATAAGATATAAAATCAAATACATGAATTAATCTAAAATATGAATTGAACGTCTAAGTAAGGTCCCTGATGTATTTCTCTCTAAAAACAAAAAGAAGAAAGGCCGTGAGGCTGTGGTAGGTGCTAGTCTACTGTGCTCAGAGCCAAAGCCGTGGGTGTGATGCCAGTGGCAGCCGTTTGAAGCAGGCATGGCAGTGCACCCCCGCAATTCCAGCACCTGGAGGCATTTAAGAGGAGCAGACCCAAGCTCAGCCAAGCTACACGCTGAGGTAAAAGCCAGACTGGGCTCTATAACAAAAGTAAAAATAAAAAAATTAAAAAAAAAACTTTAAAGGAATATGGTATTTCCTATCCCATCTACTTAAGAAAGCAGCCAAGCAATGTGTTAGCCATGAAGGTAGCCGGCAAGTCGAGTGTAACTTATAAGTGTCACTCCCCATTTAAAACATGCCCGCCCACACAGGAACATCCTTGGAGACATGGTAGATTCCAGGTCTGCACATGATGCTGATGAAGAGAAAGGAACAAATGTTTACCTTGCCTTTCCCAAATAAACCATATTCAGAATAAGATGGTAAAAAATTAAGTTCATCATATTAGCTGGGATTTCAGCAGAAGGAATGACGTCCTCCCCCCACCCCCACAAAACCAACCACCAGTTTGTTACTGGTGATAAAACACTAGACAGTCTAGACAATAGCACCACACTGCTACCACCACCTATGCTAACATTACTGGGAGCTTGCTAACTGATTAACTGGACCAATACCTCCAGAGTCCATGGATTAATCTTAAAATCAAGAGACCACCAGAAAATGTCTTCTGACTCAGTGCAACAAGGAGAGCATGACCAAGGAGATCAAGCCTGAAGCCACCCAGCCTTTTATGTTTTCAGTTCTAGGTCCAGAAAAGGCTCTATAGCACACAGGTGGGCAGTCAGCAAAGAAGCACAGGGGACCACACAGAACTGATGGCCCGGTCCAACAAGCAGCCTGCACACAGAGAAAAGCTGGAAGAGTGTTCTGCGTCAGTAGAGCAAAAGCAACAAAAAGATCTACTCTTCACTAAAACAAGCCAACTTG
Source organism: Apodemus speciosus (assembly GCA_002335545.1). Lineage (NCBI taxonomy): Eukaryota > Metazoa > Chordata > Mammalia > Rodentia > Muridae > Apodemus > Apodemus speciosus. The sequence goes on from BDUI01008065.1 coordinate 38,182, forward strand.
GAAAAAATGAACAGCAAGGAGAATCTGCACCCTGTGCATTTTTGAATTATTAAAATTATTATTTTCTTTGTTTGATACTGTGAAGAGTCTTTGCCTTAAAAAGTATTTTTTATGACAAAGTAAAAACTAATTTGTTTTAAAATATTCTAGGGTCAGATGCTTATGCCTATAATCCCAGTACTCGGGTTGAGGCAGGAGAATGTGAATGCAAGGCCACAGTGAGCTAGACTGAGTGTCTCATCACCCACACAGAAGTGTGTGCCTCAGGAAGAAGGAAACTGAGAACTAAAACTGCTGCATGAGCTCACCTGGTGACAGCAGGGCCATCCAGTATCTTCTTCTACTTAGGTGAAAGGGATTTGTTGTTGTTGGTTTGGTTTGGTTTGGTTTTGGTTTTTCTTTTGTTTGTTCGTTTTTTAATTTTGTAGCAAAAAGACACAATGTAACATTAGGTCAAGTTTTATTTTAAGTATTAAAATAGATTATTTAAACATATATATATGCATATACATATATGTGAAACCTATATATTGAGTAAAATTTAACAAAAAATCTATATCATTTGTTTGAAATATGCCTTTTAGACTATATACTTAATATTTGTTTTATTACACAGAGTAGCAATTACTTACTGGATTGAGTAGCAATTCAATTAATTCAAATCCCTAATTTTCTATATATATTATAATAAAGAAAAGTCAAGAGAAAAGGGAGCCTCCTTTTCTCTCTCCCTCTTTCGATACATCACTGGGGGATAAAGGAGAATACACAAATCGAGGCACATGCTCAGTGACTTAGATGTGAAGACTCACATGATCACCGCCCACAGCTCCTCAGGCCGCTCGCCAGTCACTACCCATCACCCTTAGCAACTCACTCTGACTCCTGGTGCTATCGATTGATTAAAATGTTCTTCACAGATAAAGGAAAACTATTGTTGTCTTGCTTCTTTCATGCATTCATTGTTCACATATATCAAGCATTTTTAATATTTTACATCATGGAATGAAATCAACAATATGTGTTCATTTGCCACTGATGGAACATGTGCATTCCTAACAGTGAAGGAACAGTATTTATAAGGTCATCTTGGACATTTCTGAATAAGTCAYATAGTGGTTACTACTCAGTGGCTGTGGATACCAATCTAGAGGCAGGGCTAGAGGCAGGGCTGTGGGTCACCCAGCTGACTTCTTTAAATGTAAAGGAAAGTGCCCAACAATATGCCACAGACTGTAACAATAAAGTATAGTCTGTGTCTTTTAAGTTTGCATTTCACATTTCATAAGGATTTCAGTTTAACAAGCAAAATATTTATCAGAAATCAAGACCTATGAACTAGTTGAGTTAAATGGTGTTTTGTTTTCTTAAAATGGGGTCTCCTTACTATGTAGTCTAGGCTAATCTGACAGTCTGTGCGGCAGAGAGCCTTTTCTGGACCTAAAACTTTGTAGCCCTAGCTGGCCTACATTTTCAAATCCCTGCCTTATCACCCCAGAAAAACTTATGACATTTTGAACTCCTTTACATAATAACTATTCATCCACAAGTAGCAAAAAATTCCAACGGGGCTTAAAAGACCCTGTCCTACAAGCTGAGGCAATAAACACAAGACAGTATACTCAAAACTGCGGACAGCTAATGTGAGGTGACCTACACACAGTCCTGGGAACACCACAACCTCTTCACGAACTGTACGTCCGCCTAGGTAAAGTGTTCTAGCCATCTGACTTAAAGAAAAGAAGCTCACACAGTTTCCTGGCTGGGAGTGAGAACACTGCACTCTCCTCAGCGGTGCTGGAGGGGAAGTCGAAGGAAGCCTGTGGCGAGGGAACCAGGGTCTCTCCACTGGAGCTGAGAAGAGCCTCTGAGAGACAAGACAGTCAGCTCTCCTGTTCTGAGTGTGAGCGAACCCCACTGCACAGAGGATGGCTACTCAAGGTTTTTCTGGTATTAGCGGCTCTGCGCTTGGTGCTGCAAATACATCTACACTGGAAATTCCTGGATCCTCATTTATTTTATGTACAGGTGAGCGAGCAGTGGAAGAGAGCTGGGGCACTAGGCGGGGTCAGAGGGTAACTTACACAAGCTGCTTCTCGCCTTCCTCTGTGTGGATCCCAAGGATTTAACTTCAGCTGCTGGGCTTGGCCCTTTACCCACTGCACCATCTCACAGGTCCAGGTTTCGTTAAACATTTTAATTGAGGCAAAATTATACATATTTAGGGTTATCTTATGATATTTTGATATGACTTTAGATCTATTAAAGGGGTCTTATCAGTGCTAACTATTAAAAAGTTCAATAACTAAGTATATGGTTAGATATAATAATTTTGAATTTCTACATATGAAAGAGAAAAGGCCACTACTAGTTTTAATTAAAAATTTTTACTGATTCTTTGTGAATTTCACATCATGCACCCCAATCCCACTCATCTCCCCAACCCTTTGTATCTGCCCTCTGCCCTTTCAATCCCACACACAAAAGAAAAAATTTTAAAGTGAATAAATAAAAATAAAAATAATGAATAAATAAAATTAAAAACCATCTCACTGTGGAAGCTGCAGCATGTCACACGGGAGCCCTTTTGCCCACACAGGTTTCATTGCAAATGTTCATTAAAATGAATGGCTCACAGTCTCTGGCTTCTGCTGTGCCATCAATGCTGGATCCTCCCCGGGACTCCTCCCAGGCAATCTGCTGTCGCCATGTACCATGAAGATCCCACAGTGTGAGATCTGCGGGACAGGCCCCTTTACGAGCTCCAGCAGTTCATAGGTGGGGTAGATGTTGGGGTGGGCCAAGTCATAGCCCTGGATCTAGGCCAGGGCAGAAGCAGAGTTGGTCAGACCATCAGCTCCTATGCCCACACCACCAGAATTAGCTCTCCCACTCTCCCCAGGCAAGCTGTGGGGCCAGCTCTCCTGCTCTCATGCCCTTGGGCCATCTCTCCCACAACCCCACCACCAAGGTGAACTCCGTTCTGCCTCAGTGAGGTAAGGGGCCAACTCTCCTGAATGCAGCAGCTGGTGAGGGACTGTGCCAGCTTTCCCAAGTTGCTCACTTTAGCTGGCCCAGTTCTCCCCTGCTGTCCAGGTAAGGGGCAGGCCAGCTTTCCTGAGTATGATGGTGCTTGAATAGCAACATGCCCTCAGGTGGCAGACCGGCCCAGGGATATCCCCATGGCCTCTGGTGATAACATGGGACACAGACATCAACACAGACCCAAACATGGCCCTCAGCAGCAAGCCAAGGTCAGGACTTCACCAGGGCCTCAGGTAGTAGCACAGGCCATTCAGATCAGCATGTCTCCAAGTGGCAGTACAGCCTTCAGACATGCACATGGCCTCGGGTGGCAGACTTGACATACAGGTGTCCGTGCATTTACTCATCATAGTGGCTCTGAGGGCTCAGGTGTCCCTCTTCTAGCTACCTGGGGTCACAGGACCAGGGGGCAGGTGCTTCACACTACACCAAAACAGCTTTGTAGAAAGTTAGAAAGTTCTGAACATAATGGTCACTCACCAATTAATTGCTGGMAGATAAACTGAATGATTGACCACCCAAGGCTCCTTACAGAAATGACTGGCACATAGCAAGGACAAGGAAGGTACAAGATAGAATAGGAACTCCTTTTTAACCAGAAAGCCAGAAGCACCCAAAGAATGATGAAAAAATACCAGGAGCTAAGAGTCAGTTAAAGGGGATATAACAGCACTAGCAAAACCTGAAATCATTTTAGGACCAAGTTAAGTAATAAGGCGGGTGTGTAGGCACATGCCTCTCCTCTTAACTACACAGGAGCTAAAGAAGAGGAGGAAAAAGACCTGAGGTTTGTGCCAGTCAAGCAACACAGTAAGATCATTTCTTTAAAAACAAAAACAAGCTTAGCACAAAACCCCTGTGGACCACACTGGACCGTGGTGGTAGAACATGTGCTTAGCATGTGCTGGACCCTGGGTTCAATCCCAAACCCAAAGAGCAAATGAAGTAACAGAGTTTAAGTCAGTACGTAGAACAGGAGAGGAAGGGGTGAMAATGACATAAAGAAAGAAGGAAGGAAATGAGGGAAGAGAAGATTTCTTCTCTTAGAGCCACTAATGAATTAAAAGGAATGCTAGCATTCAAAATAAGTCACCCTGCCAAACGTGAGGTTTATAATAAGTTCAGACAAGAATTAATAATAAATGATAAATTCAGCAGGCAAAAGAAAATTTGATGAGGAACAGGATATTTGTAGACAGTCTCAAAATACACTTCAAAATGCTTTATTTACTTGATCTTATTAATACAACAGTTACCTACTCACTTCGCAACAGAGAAGTCTAACAGGTACACCCTTCACCAGGCGGCCAAGTCTTCACTGCCCAGGGAAGTCAGTAGCTGTAATCACTGAGTCCAGCTTTACTTCTGAGGTACCATGTTAAAAATGCAAAAATAATGAGGAAACACTAGGCACCTACCAAGAAACACTATACAAATATGTGGTACCCATATTTACCACAAAGGCCAAGGTCTAGGACAGGAAGCCTGCCTGAGGTAGACCGAAACAGGACGAAGGGAATGACCAGTGCATGAAGCACATGATCTCAGTTATGCTAGATCTTTAAAGACAGCAAAATCTGAGCAGAGCCTACAGAGTAAATGATACTCCCATTTTACTTTCTGACAAGAGGCACATGGAGGGAGGTGTGGYGGTGCCCAGCTGACACAGCAGTAGCACTTGGGGGACTGAGGCAGGAGGACTGTGCTGGATCCCAGGCCAAACACAGCTATGGTGTAAGAAACTGTCAGGAGTGGGGGAAGGAGGGAGGGAGGGAGCACTGAAGTTCCGCAGGACAAAGGAGCAGCAGGGTACAGCCTAGCCGGGTGAAAGGTATACTGGATCTACTTGTGTAATTTTTATATAAACCTTAAATTATTTCAAAAGTTAAAAATAAATAAATAAAAAGGAAGAAGCAAAGTCATCCTATAGCACAGTTATACTGTTCTAGTTAACTGGCAGGTCAACCAGGCTTGGAAAGAACCTATCAAAGGCCCAGCTCTGGCTAAACCCCACCCACCTCAGGGAGTAGACTCATGGCCTTCATCGCCAGCTGAACTGGCCTGGCTACCACAGAGCTGCCTCTGCAGTGCACTGGCAAGGGGTTTCAGCCAACTGTACATAACGGACTAAGACAACAAACAGCAAACTCTTCCCAACATCTCAAATAAGCAAATAAAGGTGACTCCTGACAGACTAGGTCTCAATTAGCAAGACAAAACAAAAGAAAAACCCTTCTAAAAATAATATGAATTTATCTTCACAGCCATGAAAGACACGAGATTTAGCAAATAACATATTTAAAAGCACTAACAATCAAAGAGTAATAAATCTGTCATTGTTAAAATAAAGATTTTCTATTCTTCAAAATGCTAACATTACGATTTTCAAATGAAGTCAGGCATGGTAGCTCACACCTTTAGTCCTAGCCCTGAAGGCAGAGGCGGGCGGATCTCTGTGAGTTTGAGGCCAGCCTATAGCGCTTAGCGAGTTACACGGCAGCTAGAAATACAGTCTTAGTCTCAAAAACAACAAACAAAAAAATTTTTGAAAGATATTCTGTAATATTTCAGAAAAATATTCTGGAATATACATATCTCACAAACTATGTGAATCTAGAATATGTACAAACCCCCAAGTCACTAAAAATAAAACATAATTTTTAAACAATGTATCTACCAAGCGTCCCTTTTCAACAGACTATCCTAACACGCGTGAGCAGATGACACCATGGAGGAGCACACTTCCCAGGCAGCTTCACTATCCACAGGGAAAGGCAAATGAAAACCACAATGGACTATTAACACCCCACCATAAAAAGCTAAAAAAGTCAAATAATGGCCAAGAACACAGAGAGCCCTCCTAACTGCTAGTAGGGTACACCGTGGCAGCTCGGCAGTGTGTGTTACTTCTGAGTACATGGAAACCTATTACCCAGCAGTACTGATGCTAGGTTCACTCCCAACAGAAAGGTGTATATACAAGAATGGTCGCAGCAGTATTGTCCAATCTGGAAACAATTCAAGTAGCTACCAAGTTACTGTCTATCCGTGCAATGGAATGCTATACAGCTGTGAAACAGTATCACTCTAAACACAGTGCAGACAAAGCTCACAAGCACCAAAGTAAAAAGAAGCTATCAGCAAAGACTAATGTGTGATTCCAACAAGCATAACTCATGAGACAGACTCAGGACTGTTTCCTTCAGCTAACCCACTGTAGGAGAAGGAAAACTCCCAAGGCAGTGGCAGACCCTAGAGTAGTGTCTCTTAGAATAGCCTATGCAGCTCTGCAATAGTAATTTGTGTACTTGCCTGCATGTATTCAAAGTCTGTCCCAAATATTCTTTTCCATTTTCAGCTTAGTYTAACCCCCCACAGTGGAAATGCACCTCCAATGGGCTTTGAGACTTTTTTTTTCTTGCTTGGAGTCTCCTTGGAGACTCCTTAGAGTCTACCTTGCTTGGAGGTACTCCTTGCAGTAATTCACAGGGCAGAGCTGAGCTCACAAGTCATCTTGTTTTATATTAGAAGACTCAGAGAGCTCCTTCTCTTCTACACCAAAGCCCACTCCCTATACCCTTGGAGGGTGGCACACACAGTATTCAATACACAGGAGGCTTTTTAACTATTTTTATTCAAAAGTATGGCACTGGCCATACTTTTCACCTTACTTGATCACCTTACTTTCTTATCTTCTACCTCAAAACCATGTCAAATGCAATACACTAAAATGTTCTTTTACATCATCCACTTGTTGATAGATGTTAAGTGCCCTAAATGACAAARACAAAAAAACAAAACAAATCAATCTTGTGACGGAAGCTGCTGTTYGGGTCTCTCACATGCACTCGCCTACAATGACTAAAATCATCACCACACACAGACTCTTCTCACCAAACCCCCTGACCAGATTCTTACTCCTGGACCCCTCCGAGTCACAGGATTTCTTCAGTCTACAATGTTCTTTCCTTTTCCCTGCACCTGGCCAGTCTCCACTCAAGGTCTATATCTTACCTCAGTCCATTTGATCATTACTTTTAAGATTAATGGCTGCTATTATTCACTTGGCACTTAGTGTCTACCATTAAATTATGTATTTGTATATAATACTGTATGATCTTCACAGATAAAGAGGCTGTATACCTCTTACATTAGGTCATCTTTACCAGCATCAAACTGAACAGGATGGGCTTCTTAGCTATTGTAGTAACATGTGAACTTACACAAGCTTCCTCAATGAACGCTGTAACACGCTAAACAGAGCCATAGGGTCACTACAGAAAAGCCTGAAGTCTGGGAGAGAGCCTTGAACAGGGACAAAGGGTCACTACAGAGAAGCCATGAAGTCTGGGAGAAAGCCTTGAAAGAACAGACTATCTAGCAAGCACAGGACAGTCAGGAAGGAAGTGCCTCCTGAAAAGTGTGGAACTAATCAAACAGAGTAGAGTCACCATTAGCTGATGTGGTCCTCACCTCACTGTGCACTAACTAGCACTGGTGCTGAGGTGAGAGTGTGTATTTCTATGTTAACAGATGAATCAGTATACAGACACCTGGCTGAAACTGAACTTCACTAACTTCACAACTTCACTAACTTGACATCATAAATTAATGCACTATACCTAACACAGGTTTGCCTCTTCCCAAAAGATAATACTGTTATTATCACAATACAGGTGATACTGTTGATAGTGATGCAATCAAACGGTTTTCAAAGCTGGTCTCAGGAGCTCAAAATTAATATTGCCATTTACTTAAGAATCTTGTACATGGATGACTTTACAGATTTGGAGAGTTCTTAATACATTTCGTTTGAATGTTCTAAATTATCAGCTGTTTTCAATTTTTATACCAACAAGCAAAATATTTAATAAAATGGCTTTATAATTTTGCATTTCACTAAAAAGAATAACTTAATTATTAAAACTTATTACACTTATTATACTTTTAAAAAGATAGAAATGATTTCTTTACTTTAGAAGAAACATATTTCCTGCATTTGCACCCATATATGCTCTAGACAACATTCAAAGGAATAGATTTTTACAGTGTAGACTAAGGTGAACTTTAAAAACAAACATAGTTCTCTTCTTTGTTGTTATCTTAATTATTATGTGTGTGTATGTGTGTGTGTATACTATTAACTTTGTGCTCTCCCTACTATACAAATGCAACACACAAAGAAGAGTAACACATCAGCTCACAACACAAAGACGGAAACAAACCAATACCATACCTGGGTTATTGTTGACGTTACTTTTGGGTGGTTTCTGAGCTGGTTTGGGAAGTGTAGATTCAGTCAATGCTTTGGTAGCAACAGCCTGTTGGGCTTTCTTTATGCTGCTCCCTTCCGACTCCCATGTCTGCTCACCAAGACTCAGCTGCACCGAAAACATCTTGGAAAAACCAGAGAGACAGAGAAAACATAAAATTTTTCAGGTACTAAACCTGGTGGTCTGCACACGTGCATACACACACACACACACACACACACACACACACATGCGCGTGCACTATAGAACAAAACCTGGTGGTTTGAGAAAACACACACCATAGAACCAAAATCGTACCAGAAGTATATTAGAAGTCATTTGCAACAATAACAAATCATATTCTACCTGAAAGAATCTTAGATTATACCAAACTGTCCGATCTTATCCAAAGACACAGCAGCAGCTCTAAATACATTTTAAATGGACTAGACCAAGGCGAAACTCTTTTTCAAAATAGAATCACATTGCTAATGTTGTTCAAACAGTCCTGGGAAAATTATAGATACAACCAATAAGAGAAACTAACAGAAGTCAAGCAGCCATGGCCCTCACACCTTCATTCATTGAGTGTCTTGAACACCACTCAGTTCTCACAATGTGCCCTTAACCAGCACACAAGTCCATCCAAGATAACTCCATGAACATTTCTCAAATCTTCCTCATCTTTCTGGAAGAATACTGCRCTGGGCCTGCCCTTTCATCACGCTTGACTTAGATATGATAACCTAAACTTACTGCTGCTAAAACTACCTGTGGTGGTTTGAAGGAAAATGGCCTCCAYGGACATATATTCAGTATGTGGTCCCAGCTGGTGGGGCTGTTTGGGAAGGATTAGATGTGGTCATGCCGGAAGTACACCACTGAAGGCAGCTCTGAAGTCTCTAAGGTGTGGGCTCTCTCTCCCTTCTATCTGTGGTTTGCGATGTGAGCTCTCAGCTGCTGCTCAACTGCCTGCAGTCTGCTACCTCTACCCCACCAACATGGACTGTTCTCTCTCTGGAATCTTTTTTTTTTTTTAAGATTTATTTTATTTATATGAGTACACTGCAGCTGTCTTCAGACACACCAGAAGAGGGCATCAGATCCCATTACAGAACGTTATAAGCCACCATGTGGCTGCTGGGAATTGAACTCTGGARGAGCAGCCAGTGCTCTTACCCGCTGAGCCATCTCTCCAGCCCCTCTCTCTGGAATCTTAAGCCCAAAATAAACTCTTCTTGATCATGGTATTCCAATATGGCAACATACT
>BDUI01008065.1:72107-82143 GCA_002335545.1 Apodemus speciosus
AAAAAAAAAAAAAGCCCAGGGCTAGATGGCTTTACAACAGAATCCCACCAGACTTTCAATGAAGACCTAATATCAATACTCCTCAAATTATTCTACAAAATAGAAACAGAAGGAAAGTGTCAAATTCAATGTATGAAGCCAGTCACTCTGATACCCAATCCACACAAAGATTCAACAATGAAAGAGAATTACAGACCAATTTCCCTCATGAGCATAGATGTAAAAATATGTTCAATAAAATAGTAGCAAACTGAACCCAAGAACACATCAAAAAATTATCCAACATGACCAAGTAGGCTTCATCCCAGAGATGCAGGGATGGTATAACCTACCATACAAACAAACTGAAAAGAAAAAGAACCAAATGATTATCTCATTAGATACTGAAAAAGCCATTGACAAAATTCAACACTCCTTATGATAAAAGTCCTGGAAAGATTATGGATACAAGACACAGACCTAAATATAATAAAGGTGATATACAGCAAGGTGATAGCCAATATCAAATTAAATGGAGAAAATTTTAAAGATATTCCATTAAAATCAAGGACAAGCAAGGCTGCCCAATCTCTCCATAGCTATTGAAAATGTACTTGAAGGTCTAGCCAGATCAATAAAGAAACTGAAAGAGATCAAGGAGACACAAATTATAAAGGAAGAAGTCAAAGTACTGCTACTTTCAGATGGATGACAATTTATACTGAGTGATCCCAAAAATGCTACCAGGGAACTTCTACAACAGATAAGTGGTTGGATACAAGAGAAACTCAACAAAACAAAACAAAATACAAAAAAAAAACAAGAGTAGTCCTCCTATATACAAAAAACAAATGGGCTGAGAAAGAAATCAGGGAAACAATACCCTTCACAATAGCCACAAATAAAACAAAATATCTTGGGGGTAACTGTAACCAAGCAAGTGAAACACTTGTAAGACAAAACTTCAAGGATTTGAAGAAAGCAACTGGAAAAGACATCAGAAGATGGAAAGATCTCCTATGCTCATGGATCAGTAGGATTAACATAGTAAAAATGGCTGCCCTACTAAAAGCAATCTACAGATTCAATGCAATTCCCATCAAAATTCCAACAAAATTCTTCACAGACCTTGAAAGGGCAATACTCAATTTTATATGGTAAAAGAAAAAACCCAGGATGGCTAAAACAATCCTGAACAATAAAGAATTTCCTGAGGTATTACCTTCCAGATTTTAAGCAGTACTACAACTATATCAATAAAAACCCGCATGGCATTGGCATAAAAACAAACATGTTGATCAATGGAATAGGATCTAAGATCCACACATAAATCCATACACCTATGGGCACCTGAATTTTTTACAAAGGAGACAAAAATACACAATTGGAAAAAAAAGAAAGCACCTTCAACAAATAGTGCTGGACTAACTGGGTATTTGCATGTAGAAAAAATACAAATAGATCCAGCTTTGTTACGCTGCACAACACTCAAGTCCAAGTAGATTAAAGACTTCAACATAAAACCAGAGACACTGAATCTGCTTTTGGGAACTCTTTCTCCCACTGGGTTACCTCACTCAGCCTTAATGTCAGAGTTTGTACCTGGTTTTATTTTATCCTCTCCCTGGGAGGCCTGTTCTTTTCTGCTGGAGCTAAGGGAGGGATGTGGAATGATTCTGGGGGAGAGTGGGGGGAGGGAAGCTATGGCTTGTATTGTATGAGAGAAGAATAAATAAAAATGTTAAATAAAAAACCACATTCAAATAGCAAAATCCTACTGCCAAAGTAGAACTGCAAGGTCCTAAAGCACTTGTTTGGTTTAAGATAACTACTGGCTGTTTGGCTGAGCGTAGCAGCATACATCTGTAGTCAGTACACAGATGCTGAGACAGGAGGACCACAGACAGGGACGAGGATAGCCCAGGCTATCCAGGAAAAGAGGAGGGGAAAAGGAGGGTTGAAAAAGAAAAGAGAAGAAATGATTTAATGTGCCCAAAGTACATTAATGAAGCATAATTAGCAAACTTATATCTCCAAATAAAAGGATTAACAGAGATTTATTAATGTGCATTTAAAAATATTTTAAATGTTTGAAAAAGATCAATAATAAAATTAACAAATACTTTTCTTTCTTAATTTGTCTTCCATTAACAGACTTAGAAGAACTAAGCAATAWGATTGCTTAAATAATTTTTCCTTATTATTTTTGTTCTGTTTTTACTTCTTGTAGTACTGAACACTGATGTCAGAACCTTGCATGTACTAGTGAGTCCATTTGCTCTTTCTGTTAAAGTCTGTTTAGGGGGTAATTAGATTCCAGTTTTCTAGGCAATACTTTACATTTCTCCACTCCTTTCAATTCACAGTGAAAGACAATTATGATCCCACTTCCACTGCTGTCTTTGAAAAGAAAAAAGCTAGCTCATATATGTATACACAAAGAACTGAATGAGCTGTTCATGAACTGTTTACTCATTTAACAAATAGTGAGTACTGTCCTGTTCTCAGAGGTGGTTCTTACTAGAAAAGAAAAAAACAATAACACATCTAAAAGTAGTAAACACTACTGAAAAGATAAAGGAGAAACGAGCAAAATCAGATGGAGATAATGAACAGGCCATCAGACCCAAGGCAGAGTCTGAGCTAGAGACAAATCTGAGAGCTGGCCGCATGTTTACTCAGTCACGGGTACAGGCCACAGATGTAGTTAGGAGAAAACACCAGGTCTGAAAACAGGACCCTACGAACTAAATGAAAGGCTCGAGGAGATCAGGGCAAAGGCAACCAAAATGAACGCAAAGTGTGGCCAGTGATCCAGGTATGGCGGTGTAAGCTTGTGATCCTGCCTCAGGAAGATGAGGCAGGATACTGAGCCTGAAGCCAGCGGGAAAACAGCAAGATATCTCAAAAACATCTTAACATAAAAACCTTAAATACACACGGCCTGTSGCACAAAAGATAAAGCCGAAGGAAGAACATTTTTCAACAAGGAGGTTAACACATCTCTCCTGTCCCAGGGACGGACGGCAGGACTGGAACACAGGCCTGAGGAGAAGGGCTGTTTCMTAAGAGGCGCGAGCAGGCTTCCACTGGGAAACCCATGGGGTGGTAGGAACAAACCTGACTAGGCAGGAGCCAGAACCCGCTAGTACGGATCTCTCCTGCCCAAATCTATACAGGGCAGAGACGATCACAGTAACTAAGGAAGACATTCTAGCAGATAATTTTCAAGACAGAAAAACTAACGGCACGCCTGTATGCTGACGGGAATAACCCACTGGAAGGAGACTGCTGACAGAGAAGAAGGAGGAGCAAAGGGCAAAGAAAGTAAAAATGGAGGGATGGCCCTAAGAAGAAAAAAGAAAGGGAGTCGGGGAGCTAAGGCGGGAAGACTTTCGACACTGCTACTTCTGAGAATCCCATAAGATACTGTGAACATAAACAGTCTGACACAGTTTAGGGCGGAACCCACGGAAAAGAGGCAGGATCCACTGTGAGGCAGCTAGAACAAGAGCACAACTGCTTCCCTGTAACAAAAGATCAAGAAGTGGCATGCATACTGCCCAGAATGCCTCCAGAAAAGCTAAAGGCAAACCCAACAGACTACAGTGTCACCTATTCTCCTTACTTTGTACAAGACAGAAAACATCCAAATATCCCAAATGCTACTTGCTTTATAGACTAACCACTCTCACAGAACCAACTGTTTACATATTATGTTCAAAATACCCAGATTAAAATGTGTCAGGGAAAACCATGCACAACTGAAATGTTTTCTAAGAGATGAACAGAACTCAAACATAGATGTACTATATTTCCTTGTAATTAATATATATATATATATCAAGGAAATATATGTATATGTAGCTATAAATAAAAATTGCCTTTTTAAAAAAAGAACATTGCAAGTAAATACACAGATAATAATAATGCTACACACCAACTTACATTTTCTTTTATAAATGGTGGATCTTAAAATTAAACATCATATTGGAAAAGAAGTATTGATATTTAACCACTGCAATACCTGCTCTGCCCACCCCAGTTCTACCAGCTCTGATTTGCTGGGAAGAACACCATACTGCATATGTAAGTGCCAATGCTGACAAGACACTTAACATTCCTATAACTGAGATCCTTCAATTACACAATGTTCAAGTCCTATGGCTTCAAGGTCTTCTTATGAGGTACTACATCTGAAAGTTTTACAAAACACAACACATTACAATACAGCTTGACTTAAATGTCTCCAGRCCATCTACTACCACCCCCACACAGAGCATGATGAACACCTGACAAATGAGGTCTGACATTGAGTAGCATGATCGCCGCCTCTCTTTATAACCTTACCTTCGAATGAGCAGGCCCGCTTTCATTCAGAAGCTTATACTGGGGTTGGATGCTATGGAAACGGGCTAACTCATTTACCAGACACACTGGAGTTTTCTCTTTAGGATTTGCCATTTTATCGTGGAGAGAAGCTGCAAATAAAAAGGCTATAAAGTTTTTGTCAAGAATGACTTTTAAAAGTGGAAGAAAAACTATTTTGACTTTTTAGACTAAAGTTAGTTATATAGCTAAATTATTTTCATAAACTTGTATTAAAATTCTTATATCATGTAATGTCTTCCATCATGTGCACAAGAAGAATGAAGCAAATCTTGAACAATAAACAMAGATACCTTTTTCTTACCTAAGTTATTCTCTATACATATAACATTAGCACCATACGTAATTATAAAATARCTTTTAATTTATAACATTTCCTTTTCTCTCAACAAACTTTTACTGTTATCAGATACATGTTTTAAGTCTTAGTACTASAAAAGTAAATTGTCTTTACAATCATGTATCCCTGGATAGCCTCAAATGTAAACTTATTCTGYMSACAAGGTGGGCAGTGCTGGGACTACAGGTCCAGGCCCCACACCCAGCCTCACGCCGGGATCGTACCCAGGCCCCCTACATGGCAGGTAAACCCTCTGCCAGCCAAATACTGCCCCTGGCTCAATCTCTGTACAACTTTTCAAACAATCAATACTTTTTTCCCTTTTGCTTTGGCATAGAAAAGGTCCCAAACTTAGGAATAAAGTCCTAAGGGTAAACATTAGGTTGGCAAAATATTTCAGGTAACCCTAAGCAAACAACATTTTCTTCTAATATTTTAGGAAAAAATTAAAAGCAACATGTAAAAAAATTAGCAGTCTTTTTCTGCTTTTGTAGAAAAGTAGGATTTCAAGTTGTAGGCCAGACTAGGCTACATCACAAGATCCTGTCTTGAAACAACAAAAAAGAGGCCGAAAGAGGAAAAATTAAAAGCTTACATCAGTGCAAATGCAGCAAAGCTGTTGGCATTGGCTGTGTTTGCTTTGAACACTGTTTTGTAGTTATGAATATTTTCTAAATTGTGCTCCATTTTCATACAGTTCCTTTACTCTCTTGCGAAGATTACCAAGAATGTACCCTTGTAGAAGTATGTAAGATATATTTGTAGATGTACATGTAGTTATAAGGAAGTAGTCTTCATATATCTGGCTTTTAATTCACATTTGCAACACTATAACTTTAGTTTTCTCAGAAACCGTCTCCCAGTGTGTTGGGATTTTAACTGGCACTGATTTCTGTGTTACCTTTTAACTAATACCGCCTGCCCTTGGCACTACTGCAGCAGGCTTTTATCCACCCCTATTCTGAGACATTTAGGAGCTGAATTCTTCCCTCTCTTAGGAGCCAAATGGCTCCATACTGACTGTCACACAGCTCTCCAATGCGTGAAGCTTGAAAATGTGAAATATGTCACATATGTTAATTTTATTTACAATTTGATGCTTACCTAATGATATCCCACTAGTATTTAGATTTTTTTCTGCATTCCTAAGTTACTGGTAAAGTTAACCATTTTATGTTATNAAAAAAATTAGCAGTCTTTTTCTGCTTTTGTAGAAAAGTAGGATTTCAAGTTGTAGGCCAGACTAGGCTACATCACAAGATCCTGTCTTGAAACAACAAAAAAGAGGCCGAAAGAGGAAAAATTAAAAGCTTACATCAGTGCAAATGCAGCAAAGCTGTTGGCATTGGCTGTGTTTGCTTTGAACACTGTTTTGTAGTTATGAATATTTTCTAAATTGTGCTCCATTTTCATACAGTTCCTTTACTCTCTTGCGAAGATTACCAAGAATGTACCCTTGTAGAAGTATGTAAGATATATTTGTAGATGTACATGTAGTTATAAGGAAGTAGTCTTCATATATCTGGCTTTTAATTCACATTTGCAACACTATAACTTTAGTTTTCTCAGAAACCGTCTCCCAGTGTGTTGGGATTTTAACTGGCACTGATTTCTGTGTTACCTTTTAACTAATACCGCCTGCCCTTGGCACTACTGCAGCAGGCTTTTATCCACCCCTATTCTGAGACATTTAGGAGCTGAATTCTTCCCTCTCTTAGGAGCCAAATGGCTCCATACTGACTGTCACACAGCTCTCCAATGCGTGAAGCTTGAAAATGTGAAATATGTCACATATGTTAATTTTATTTACAATTTGATGCTTACCTAATGATATCCCACTAGTATTTAGATTTTTTTCTGCATTCCTAAGTTACTGGTAAAGTTAACCATTTTATGTTATRTGGCTCACTGTGAAGGGTCTCTGCTGGGTTTTATGGATTATTTTGTATGTTATTGCTATCAATGTCTTTCTATTAAGGTTTATGCTTTTTATGTCTTAAGAAATTCTTTCCTAGGTCAGAAGGCTTATTAACCCTCTGCTGCTCTGTAAAATGAAAACCTGAGCTCTATCCTGCTCTAGGCTGCATGCSCATGCGCCTATAGTCCTGGCTACTTGGAAGACTGGGGCAGAAGCATCTCTTAAGCTGAGGACTTCAGAACCACTCTGAGCAACACAGGGAAACCCTGTCACAATAAAAAATCATAAATAGAAATAGAAAAATGAAAGAGGAAGGAATCTAACTCATAGGACACTGTAATGTTAAGTTTTAAATACATGCTGTGATTTTCTACAGTAACTTAGGAACTTCATGGACAAGCCTATAGTACGGTTTACTATACGAAACAAGACTTTCTTCTAAATTTATAAAGCTCTTAAAAGGAAAAAATGTTATAATGCTTTGATCACAAACACTATGCTTAAGAAATGGTTACTTAAGAAAGCTACACAAATACTCAGTAAAGCACAAGCAACAAGATGACTCAAGGCAAACAGACAGAGTGCCAATACAGCTGGTCTGGGGAYATCCTAAGTGTCCTGCAGACTAAAACAAAACTAGTTATTATTATTCTGAAAGAGAATAAGAGCAGATAAAAGTCTTGATAGGTTCAGGAAAACCTACCTTCTGTGTTATTCTCTATGAGTCATGCRATGAAGCACTTTATAAAATATATCTTCAATTCATCCTACTAGAGAAAATTTGATGATCTGATGCTACAATCGATTTTAGTTCTCATTACCATGACAGGAACTATCTCAAGCACAAGAAACAGACCAGATTACTGGATATATTTAAAAAGCAGAAACAGACACACATAGTAATGCATGTCTGAAATCCCAACACTCAGGAGGCTGCAACAGGGCCATGAGCTGAAGACCAACCGGAGCTATACAGTAAGACCCTCTCTCAAAATACATAAATAAAACATGATAGGTAGACAGACAGACAGACAGACAGATGGATAGATGAAATCAAATGTTAAAAATAAGAAATCATTGATATGGTAAAATGTTGCCTAATCCAAAATAACATTTACATTGAATGTGCAGTTTTCATTCAATAATACTATGAACTCATATTAATAATACAAAAAGTATATGTTATAATATGAACATTTTATAGATGAAAATGTTTAGCTGTGTAATCTTTAAATATAATTTATATTTATGCAATCCTTGTTTGAAAATAAAATTTGATCTAAATCCTTTCCAGAAAGTACCATGTAGTAAACTGTTATATAAACCTTTATTTTCATTTATTTAAACTTTTCCTTCATAAAATTAATATGAATCCAATAAAACAGTTTACAACAAGTTTGGGTGCAAGATCCTGTTTGATAAAGGTTCATAACTAAAATCAAAATACTTAAAGATGGCAGCTTTGAAAATAATTATAGTTTCTTGTTTCATCCGCAACTTTAAACTGTTTTTTATTTAGGACAGGGTCTTGGTATGTAGATCAGGCTGGYCTGGAACTTGCTACTTACCCAAATTGTTTCTAAATTTCTTAGTTCCCCCACTTCAGCCTCCAAGACACTGAGATTACAGACATGAATAACCACCCTGCTCTTTTCCTTGTTAATCAGAAATCCTTTAGTTAATCAGAAAACTCACAGAGTTCAGAGTTAAAATAATAGTTTTGAAACTATACCACAAGTGTGATAAAGCAGCTATAAAAGGATCAAACAAAGCAGTCTAATACAAGTCAAGAATTGCAGCCTTGCTTTTGGAGGCTATAATTCAGCAAACAGTACAGCCTGCACAGCAGCCTTGAGTCTCTCTGGGTTTACTCCCTAGCAATGGGTGGGGAAAACAGACAAATAAGCTTAGATATAATTTAGCTGTGCACAGATTGCAAAATATATACAATAATACATATACATTTTCAATAAAGTAAAGATATCATCACTAAATAATGGGGTGGAGACTTATCTGGGGAGGCGGTAAGCAGGGAAAGATGGAGAGAGGAGGAAGAATATATATGGATCTAGTGAAAAGGGCATTATATAGATACTAGTGATATATAGATATAGATATATATCACATAAGAATACCAGTATTAGTGTGATATAGATAAAATAAGGATGTTACAGTTAGTATTATAGATAACATAAGGATGCTGGTGTTAGTGTTTAATACATACATACACACACACATATATATGGATGTTAGTGTTAGTGATATATATATATATATATACATATACATATATATATGTTAGTGTTAGTGTAATATATATATAACATAAGGATGCCAGTGTTAGTATTATATAGATAATAGAAGGATGTTACAGTAAGTGATTCATAATATTTTATGTTTCTTAAAACTATATATAATATGTATAACATATATAAATACAATTTAAATATGGTTACACAACTTGGGATGATAAAGCTCCCACCCAAACCAAGGATCATCTAACAAAAACCTCAATGCTAAGCATGGAAAATTCTTTTCAAGTTGTTGGTCAGAGGAGTGCAAGAGAACCTCAGAACAATATACACTATTTCTGTAACCCTCTCTTGCCTCCCAGAACAAGGTGGTCAGATGCTATTGGTGTAACAGCTGATCTAGAACTTACATACACCAGACTGGCCTTGAACTCACAGAGATCCACCTACCTCTGCCTYCCAAGTGCTGCGATTGAAGTTGTGAACCACTGTGTCCCACTGTATCCTATATATTTTTAAAGATATTAGTAGACTTCTGTGTGCGGAGGTGAGATGTCCACTTTCTCTCTGAGGGGAACAGCTAGGAGCTCACAGGGCATACAATCAGTGGAGCATCTGGGAAGGAAGACTTCCTGTTGCCATTTGCACCAGGGAGCCGGGTGGCTCCACAGCCTTCTGTGTACGGCACACCAGGAGAGAGTGATCGCCCAGCAGCACTTTCACTTCTGAGCTGAGCACAGAGGTGAGATCTCCAAMTTCTGTCTGGAGAGGAACAGTTGGGAGCACACAAGGTGGATGATCAGTGAAGCAGCTGGCACAGAAATCTTCAGGCGGCCATTTTCTCCAGGGAGCCAGGTGGCTCTACAGCCTTCTGTGCACAGACCCTGCGAGAAGAGAGATTGTCTCCCAGGAGTAAGGACATACTTACTGGCCCACAGGAGAAACAAGCTCCAGACAGAGACAGCAAGATCAACTAACAACAGAGATAACCAGATGGCGAAAAGCAAGTGCAAGGACACTACAAACAGAAACCAAGGCCTCATGGCAACATCAGAACCCAATTCTTGGGGTTGGGGAGATGGCTCTGTGGTTAAGAGCACTGGTTGCTTGTCCAGAGGTCCTGAGTTCAGTTCCCAGCAACCACATGGTGGTTCACAA
>BDUI01008067.1:5967-19624 GCA_002335545.1 Apodemus speciosus
TGGACTGCCTCCACTTTCTGCTTCTTTTGTCTCTACTGTGATATGTTTATAAAATGGCAACATAAAGACATAGTATCTCATTACTTTGAGATTGGGAGGTCAAGAATCATGTTTCCCTAAATGTAGATTTTATGTAGTTTTTATGTTAGCTTACAAAGTAACAGATGTCATTGTGGCATTTTCCCTCCTTCCCTCCCTGTTACCTCCTCTCCTTTCCTGTCTCATCTTTCTTCCTTTCTGGTTCTATGTAGCCCARGCTGGCCTTAAAGTTGCTATGTAGTGAAGGATGACCTTGAACTTCAGATCTTCCTGCCTCAGCAGCCAAGTGCTGGGGTTATAGATCTTAGTCTTCTTCAGTCCCTTAAAGTCTTCATTGTAGAGTGTTTTCTACTCCTTGTTTAGGCTTATCCTTACCATTACTTTGTATGTTTAAAATCTGTCATGAATGGGCTCTCTCCAGCCTGATTTCTTTCTTGACACGTTTGCTATTGGTGTACGGAAAGATTACTTATTTTGTATGCTGSTTTTGTATTCTACTACCTACTGAAAATGTTCTATCAGTTCTAAAGGGTTCTGGAGAGGCTTCTGAGACTTTAATGTCCTTTAAGTATAGAATATGCTGCTATCTCAGGGATCCTTTGAGTTCTTACTTTCTTATTTAWATCCATCTTCTTTTATTTACTCAGACTTCAAACACTATATTGGGCACCTTGTCGTGGTCCTGGTTTTAGAGGAAGTAGGCATTTTTCCTATTTGGTATGATTTTGGCTTGTTGTATGTGGTCTTTATTTTCTGGAGCATATTCCTTCTATTCCTATTTTATTCAGAACTTTTATCCTGAAGGATAATAGGCCTTTTGTCAAAGGCTTTTATTCKTAGCTATAGAGTTGATAATGTGATTTTTGTTCTTCAGTGTATGTGATGTATTACACCTACTGATTCGCATATGCAGAACAAGTCTTGTATCCTGGAGCTTAGACCAATTTGATCATGACCTATGATCTAGAGTGTTCTTGAGTTTGATTTGTAGGTATTTTGCCTTATGCATCTATGTTCATGGGGAAATTAGTCTATGGTTTTTTTGTTATTGTTGTTGTGTCCTTAACCTGTTTTGGAATCAGAGTAATGCTAGCTTTGTAGAATGGGTCTGTAAAAAGAGCTCCTCCCCTGTCTCTTTTGTAGAACAGTTTGAGGAGTATTGGTGTTAGCACCTCCTTTAGTGTTTGCTAAAATYCAGTGGAGAATCCACTGGATTTAGGGCTTTACTTTGTGGGGAGAGTTTTTGTTTCTTCAATCTAATTTTTAATTTTTTGAGTATGTGTGTGTGGTGCATGAACATGTTTCAGTTGTGTGTGTGTGTGTGTGTGTGTGTGTGTGTGTATGTATGTATGTATGTATGTATGTATGTATATATAGGCCAGAGGTTGACTTCAGGTGTCTTCCTCTATTGTTCTTGACCTTTGTTTTTGAGATAGTTTTTCACCTAACCTGGGATGTACCAATTGGCCAGACTGTCTGGCCAATGAGCTCCAGAGATTTGCCTGTCTTTATTCCTAGGTCAGACATACATTGACACACCCAGCTTTTTCTTATTTTTCCTTCCTTCCTTCCTTCCTTCCTTCCTTCCTTCCTTCCTTCCTTTCTTCCTTCCTTTCTTCCTCATCTTCTTTCTTTTACATGGGTGCTGGGGATCTGAACTCAGGTACTTTATTGACTGAGGTACTTCTCCAACCCTCTCAGTTCTGCTTTTTGTTATGTATCTGTTTAAGTTGTTTGTATTCTTTTAATTTGATTTTGGTATGTCATTTCTGTCTAAGAGTATATTATTAAAAACCCAGATTTTGTAACTTTTTTGGAAATTAAGTTTTTGAAGCATTCCCTAATGATGCTCTGGATTTTATTGGAATCTGTTGTAACAGACTTTTTCCCCTCTAACTTAGTTAGGATCTTCCCTTTCTTTTGGTCAGTTTGGCCTTTTCAAAGAAGCAACTTTTTTTTTTTTTTTGCTGGGCAGTGGCGGTGCACACCTTTAATCCCAGCACTTGCTTGGGAAGCAGAGGCAGGTGGATCTCTGTGATCAAGGCCAGCCTAATCTACAAAGCATGTTCCAGAGACAGCCAAGGCTATACAGAGAAACTCTTTCAAACAAACAAACAAACAAACAACAACAAAAAGTTTTTTTTATTAATTCTGTGTTATACCTTTAGTTTTCATCAATTTCTACCCCAATCTTTATTGATACACATTACTCTTGGTTTGTACTTGATCTAAGTTTTCTAAGACTTTGAGCTGTATCAGTGGGTTGTTAAATTGAGATCTTTCTGATTTTTTCCAATATAAACACTTTGGCTATAAATTTTCCTCTGAGAATGACCTTAGATGTATTCAAAGGTTCTGGTAAGCTATGCCTTCATTTTCATCTGATTCTAGGAATTGAAAGTTTCCTTTCTGGCTTCTTCAGTTACCACTGGCCAGTCATTCAAAAATATACTGTCATCCCCAAGTATCTGTGTGTTTTGTCTTGCTACTAGTTTCTAGTTTTATTTCACTGTGATCTAATGAGTTACAAGACACTATTTTCAGTTCTTATGGATCCATTAAGACTTCCTTTGTCAGCTCCTCTTTCTTGGAGAAGATTCTATAGGCTGCTGAGAAACAGGTGAATTTTCTGTACCTGTTGCATGGAATTCTCTATTGATAGCTCTATAGATTCTCTATAGATAGTCTGTTTGATCTGTGGTACAGTTTAAGCCTGGAATTCCTTTGATTTTTATTTGTTATGTTAAAATATATTTAAATATAAAATATAAAGACCACACAATATAATTAATACTCATCTTAACAGCTTACTCACCTAACATGTTTCTAACTTCATTCATCAACACATGGTATTCAACCTTCCCATTACCTTTAAGACAAAAACATCCCATAAAATAGATTTATAGAAAAATATAAAATTATTAAATTGTGGCTTATAAAACAGAAATATATATTCACTCACTTGAAAACACGAAGTTAATATTTTTCATGTTAGATCCTCATCAGTTTAATTAATATAGCTACTCCTNTTTTTTTGTTATTGTTGTTGTGTCCTTAACCTGTTTTGGAATCAGAGTAATGCTAGCTTTGTAGAATGGGTCTGTAAAAAGAGCTCCTCCCCTGTCTCTTTTGTAGAACAGTTTGAGGAGTATTGGTGTTAGCACCTCCTTTAGTGTTTGCTAAAATCCAGTGGAGAATCCACTGGATTTAGGGCTTTACTTTGTGGGGAGAGTTTTTGTTTCTTCAATCTAATTTTTAATTTTTTGAGTATGTGTGTGTGGTGCATGAACATGTTTCAGTTGTGTGTGTGTGTGTGTGTGTGTGTGTGTGTGTATGTATGTATGTATGTATGTATGTATGTATATATAGGCCAGAGGTTGACTTCAGGTGTCTTCCTCTATTGTTCTTGACCTTTGTTTTTGAGATAGTTTTTCACCTAACCTGGGATGTACCAATTGGCCAGACTGTCTGGCCAATGAGCTCCAGAGATTTGCCTGTCTTTATTCCTAGGTCAGACATACATTGACACACCCAGCTTTTTCTTATTTTTCCTTCCTTCCTTCCTTCCTTCCTTCCTTCCTTCCTTCCTTCCTTTCTTCCTTCCTTTCTTCCTCATCTTCTTTCTTTTACATGGGTGCTGGGGATCTGAACTCAGGTACTTTATTGACTGAGGTACTTCTCCAACCCTCTCAGTTCTGCTTTTTGTTATGTATCTGTTTAAGTTGTTTGTATTCTTTTAATTTGATTTTGGTATGTCATTTCTGTCTAAGAGTATATTATTAAAAACCCAGATTTTGTAACTTTTTTGGAAATTAAGTTTTTGAAGCATTCCCTAATGATGCTCTGGATTTTATTGGAATCTGTTGTAACAGACTTTTTCCCCTCTAACTTAGTTAGGATCTTCCCTTTCTTTTGGTCAGTTTGGCCTTTTCAAAGAAGCAACTTTTTTTTTTTTTTTGCTGGGCAGTGGCGGTGCACACCTTTAATCCCAGCACTTGCTTGGGAAGCAGAGGCAGGTGGATCTCTGTGATCAAGGCCAGCCTAATCTACAAAGCATGTTCCAGAGACAGCCAAGGCTATACAGAGAAACTCTTTCAAACAAACAAACAAACAAACAACAACAAAAAGTTTTTTTTATTAATTCTGTGTTATACCT
Organism: Apodemus speciosus; assembly: GCA_002335545.1. Lineage (NCBI taxonomy): Eukaryota > Metazoa > Chordata > Mammalia > Rodentia > Muridae > Apodemus > Apodemus speciosus. The sequence continues at coordinate 10,163 of BDUI01008067.1, forward strand.
TTAGTTTTCATCAATTTCTACCCCAATCTTTATTGATACACATTACTCTTGGTTTGTACTTGATCTAAGTTTTCTAAGACTTTGAGCTGTATCAGTGGGTTGTTAAATTGAGATCTTTCTGATTTTTTCCAATATAAACACTTTGGCTATAAATTTTCCTCTGAGAATGACCTTAGATGTATTCAAAGGTTCTGGTAAGCTATGCCTTCATTTTCATCTGATTCTAGGAATTGAAAGTTTCCTTTCTGGCTTCTTCAGTTACCACTGGCCAGTCATTCAAAAATATACTGTCATCCCCAAGTATCTGTGTGTTTTGTCTTGCTACTAGTTTCTAGTTTTATTTCACTGTGATCTAATGAGTTACAAGACACTATTTTCAGTTCTTATGGATCCATTAAGACTTCCTTTGTCAGCTCCTCTTTCTTGGAGAAGATTCTATAGGCTGCTGAGAAACAGGTGAATTTTCTGTACCTGTTGCATGGAATTCTCTATTGATAGCTCTATAGATTCTCTATAGATAGTCTGTTTGATCTGTGGTACAGTTTAAGCCTGGAATTCCTTTGATTTTTATTTGTTATGTTAAAATATATTTAAATATAAAATATAAAGACCACACAATATAATTAATACTCATCTTAACAGCTTACTCACCTAACATGTTTCTAACTTCATTCATCAACACATGGTATTCAACCTTCCCATTACCTTTAAGACAAAAACATCCCATAAAATAGATTTATAGAAAAATATAAAATTATTAAATTGTGGCTTATAAAACAGAAATATATATTCACTCACTTGAAAACACGAAGTTAATATTTTTCATGTTAGATCCTCATCAGTTTAATTAATATAGCTACTCCTRTCTACAGGACAAGAATCCATATAATACAGTGCAAGACAAAGCATACAATACTCCTTAAATCTAGCCTTGAATCCATTGTTAAGTCTTTTTTTGATAAAAGAGAGTACTGGTCTACTCCAGGCTRATCTTAGAACTTTACCATGATAGCTATCAAATCCATGTGTTCAGTTACTGCTCACTTGTAATGATAGAACTTTGCAATGACCATTCTTGTATACCATATACTTAATTTCTTTATTCAGTATTTCTCAAATTAAAGTGGAAAGCCACTGGATACACTTAAAACAGTTTGTAAAATTGCAAACTGACAATTTTACATCAGATGGGAGATGCTGCCACTGAGACAACCAAAACTTAAAGTTGCCATAGACAGTCTCTTTTACTATGAYATGGTCGTGGGGACACAATTTGTTTGTACTATTGTGTTATTCTTTATAWCCCAACACTGTTAGTAACCATCAGGATGAACTACCAGTGATCAACCTATATTCCTACTATTATCTAATTGTTAGTGTAGTGGCTTACAGGAGACCGATGCTACACAACATTTACTTGATCAATAGTTACATCAAAATGCAAATATTTTGCAGCTAATGAATTTACCTTAAAACCAACTTGTCTTCTTCTTGCTTCAACCTCCTCAGTTCTGAGTCTGTAGGCCTATGCCATCACATCTGTCTCTGATTGATTTTGTTCTTACTGGTGCTATATTACTATAATATCTTAGCTTTTTAAAATTCTAAGAATGCACAGTAGCCTAGCATAATGGCTCATTTCTGGAAGCCAGGTATGGTGGCTTATACCTCCAATCTTTGCACTTGGGAGTCCAAAGCAGGAAGATCACACATTTGAAGTGAGCCTGGGCTACATAAAGAGAACTTGTCTCAAGATTTCAAAAAGAAAAAGAAATATTCTAGAACCAGACTACCTGAGCTTTCTTGGCTTCACCACTTTCTAGCTCTGAGTTTTGCTAAGTGACATCTTAGTTTCTTTGTATGTAAAATAGAGGTAAAAATAGAACCCAATTTACAGAACTACTTGGAAAATTCAACAAGCTAATTATCTGTAACACACTTATTATAATTCCTTGCAAGTGTTCCTTGCATGCTGCTCACTATTGGATTAGCACTATAGACCAAAACCTTTTAATATCCTGAATATTCCTGTTGAGCTTGGCATTTCCCATGGCATTAGTGGAAACTAGACACTTGTTATCTATGTAGATGCTCTCTGTGACCACTGGGCTCAGTTTGGTAGCTATGTGTGAAGACCTTACATTTTAACTCCTTCCTTTTCATGAGCACCCTGTCCCCATCCCAGACCTACCACTAGGCTCATGTTGTAAGTTTTACTAGGAGGTAAACTCACGATCAGCTGGTAGTTGTTCGATCACTTTCTGCATTTCCTTATTGTTGAGGTGAAAGACTGCCTTTTTAAAGAAGGTTTCCACCTTACTTGTAGGTATCTTTAAATCTTAGGGAAGAAGGATTTGAGAAATATAATGGTACCGGGTTAGTAGATCATTCAAGGTCATGCTTAAGTGTCAGTGTTGTTCAGAGTACAAGGGGCAAAGGACATTTAAACTATTTTAGTGGCAGTGTCTCATGGATTCTTAATAAAGTCTTTTTTTAAAGATTTATTTTATGTATATGAGTACACTGTATCAGTCTTCAGACACACTAGAAGAGGGCATTGGATCCCATTACAGATGGTTGTGAGYCACCATGTGGTTGCTGGGAATTGAACTCAGGACCTTTGGAAGAGCAGTCAGTGCTCTTAACCGCTGAGCCATCTCTCCAGCCCGTCTCATGGATTCTTAACTCTTGTTCTTGAGGTTCTGTTACAGTCGTGTGAGTGTGTTGCATGTACTGACAACTGGATTCAGGGAGGTCCACGTGCTAAACAGTCTCCCTGAGTAGTACCTTGARCCTAGCTTTCAGAAGGAATTTTAAGAGAAGGAAGTAAGGAGTTTGGAATTTCTATTACAGACCTGAATCGGTATTTGTCAATGTACCTCTGTAATAGGATTTGAAACTTGAAATTAATGGAGAAAAATAAAGTCTGAGGACTTATTGCATCACAATCTTCTAGGAAATGTTTTTAAAAAGTTAGATATTTTTATTTTAAATCAATTAATGTGTGTGTGCACACACGCACTCAAGCATGTGTAGAATGTTCCTATGTTGCGGTGTGTAGGTCAGATGACAACTCCCAGGGGTCAGTTTCCCCTTTCCACTGGGTTCCAGGAATCAAACTCACACCCTCAGTCTTCAAAGCAAACACCTTTACTGGATGAACCATCCTTCTGGACCAAAGTAAAATTTTTACTGATACATGGAAACAAACAAACAAACAAAAATCCAAACGGACAAGAGAATGTGCTAGTCCAACCCATGTTTACACACGTACTGTTCAATCAGGTTGAACACATCTATTTTCCCAAACATTTGTTATTTCTTTATGGCTAAAACCCTCCAAATTCTTTATTCCCTGTCTTTCTGAAATGATGCTATTGTCTGTAGTGGCCCGGCTGTCCAGTAACCAGGAGGGCATCTTTTTCCCATCTGAATGTCCTTTCTGCTCTCCCTGGCTTTAAACTACAGTTCTACTCTAAACTCCTTTGAGACTAATGTCTTTAGATTACATATGTAAATGAGATCATTTGGAGTCTGTTTTGGTTTTTTGTGGGTGTGCCTCTTATTTCACTTGACACAATGATCTCCATTTCCATTCATGTTGTAAGTGATGAATTTGGTTTATTTTCTAATTGCCAAGCCGTATTCTGTCGCCTGCAGGCACCGATTTTTCYTTACTTATTGCTTACATTTTTTAGTTATGATAATAACATGGGAAACTTATTAATAACATTTTTCCCTAAAAACCATCCCTGGAAATTCAAGGTCAATACTGCTGAAAAAGAGCCTAAAGCTCTAGGAACTATTTTCCTGATGGTTCTAATATATGACTTAATACAGGAACCATCTATTACAGACCATAGGTCTATTACAGGGAAACCATGTTGATGGTCATAGCATGTCTAAAGAATTCAATAGTAAGGATGGCAAAATTAAGAATCTGAAAACCACAAAGAAGGGAGAGTTTTGACAACATAACAACAGCACGGCTGAAGGACTCCAGTGTCYACACCATGAAATTTTCCATCATACCCCTTACCTTCAATTGTCTCCAATTCTCTTATCAACCTTTTCTTATATAGCTTTCCAGCACCTGCAAGATGGAAACATTTCAAGTCTCAGGAAATGATGCAGTTACTCAGAAGTCTACAACTTAAGAAGCTGAAACTTTCAAAATGCTTTCTTCTAGCATTGAAATATTTTCACCCTAAAAATAAAACTTAGGAATGGAAACAGATGGTGGGTGATGTGTTGGTGGCAGGTGGCACGCAGCATCTTTTCTAGTCACTGGAGTTTGTATGCTTAACACTTCTCCAGGGCTACTTTGGGATCTTCTGATGCTCACCGTCAGTGGGCAGTTTACCCAGGAGTTTCATTGTTGAGTCTTCATTTAGTTCTACCCCTATATCATCCAGGAATTCTGGCAGGTCTCCAAGATCGATCTTCTCGCCTTTAAAAAGAGAAAAGTCCTAGCAGTTGAAAATTTGAGGAATGATGCTTCAATATTACAGAAAACAAACAACAAACAATCAAACAAACAAACAAACAAAGCCTGTCTTTTGTTAAGTTAATAGTGATGAACTCAAGTTGGCAAGAATGTAAGAGATTACTTATAGCTGGCCTTCAGTACTTCATTTTTTCCCCACTCTTTATCCCCCTGGTTTCACCCCCTATCACTATATAGGAGAGACAGAGGAAGARAAGGGAGAGAGAGAGATAGAGATCCTTGAATGGTATGAAGCATGCATCTAGTATAAAAGACATCAATTAATACAAACTGTAGTGGCTTTGACCAAAACAGTGATGACAGGTTGGACAATYGGATGCAAACATTCACTCACAAATCGGAAGGCTGAGGGCATGCACCGATACGGGAAACAGTGCAGATTGTAATATAACTTKATGAAAAAATTAGAATGTGATTTTTCAGTTTGTGTATGTGAGCCACACATGTGTGCTGTGCACGCGGTTGTGTGCGTGTRTGCATACCTATGCAGGAATGTACAGAGGCCAGAGGGAGAAGGTCRGTTTCCTTCTTTCTTCCTCTTGCAAGCATGCCAGAAGCCCGAGCAATTCCCACTTCCACGTCACGGCACTGGGGTTACAAGAGCCAGTGTGGCCGTGCTGGCTTTTGATGTGGACTCGGGTTCAAGCGCAGGTCCTCATGTCTGCACAGCAAGTGCCTCTTACCCACAGAGCTGCCCCCCTCCCCCGTCACCCTACCCCACCCCATCACCCCACCCCCGTCACCCCTCCCCCAGGCTTCTTAGCCACTCATGTCACTGTAGGATGCTTTTAAAAGCCTTAACTCAGCTGGCTTTCTGTTGGATCTTATAGATGTGGTGCATCTCCCCTCTTTGTTCTTGACAGCAACTACCACCCATTGTGGATCCTGGGTTTTCTCTGTAATGTAAGTTCACCTCTATTTTTGCCCCAGGAATACTAGCTTAGAGGGATTAAATTTTTGTTTTCAAGATTATAATGTAAAGTGCTGAAGGTAAATATGTAGGATCACAAATGATCCCAAATGCGGGTAAGAAACCAAGTCCTGAGAAGTCTGCGTGGTAACACCCTCAATCTTCCTATGAGGGTACAAATAACCACATATCCGGGCCCCTTCGACCTTCCATGGCTGTGTGGAATGTTCCCTCAGATTGGTTCTTTTCTAGTTTGATGTTCCGGTCTAGGCAGACAAATCCTTAGCCAGTATAAACAAATTCCTCTTCTCATTCCCCTGTAACCTAAATGCAATGTGTCTGTTTGGAGAGGAGTGCTGGGAGGCTGTGCTCATCTGCTCTGTTGCTTGGGGAAAAGCAGCAGCACAAGGGCTGCTTTCCCCAAGAGCCTCTGTGAAACTGGACCCCTGGGGTTTCCAGAGCCCACCTGTCCGAAGCTCTGCTTCTGGGCAGAAAAGTCGCTGTGGAACCACTTCTGCATTTGCTGTGGAACCACTTCTGCATTTGCTAACTGCTTTTGACAGGACATGAACCTTTCAATATGCCCTAGTCTTATGGTTTATGCTAAACTGTTTCAATTGCTTCTCATTTACCCTTTAACGTCTCTGCTTTAGAAAGGTCCAGTCTGGAAAACACTGACTCACCTTTTCAGGGTCAGTTCCTGTGCTTGCTCCCCTGTTAAACTACGCCCCCCCGCCCCCGGCACTCTTCTCTGGGCCTAAACGGCCATTTAAAGCCTTTTCTATTTATGAGGCTTTGAATATAACGCCTATGATATTATTGTATTTATTTATACATATTTTCCCTCAGCTGTGGAAGATTCAACCCCTTGAAGCTCCTGGATGGTTGATTTGTATAGATCTATACACTTGGGATCTATAGATCACTTAATAGATGCTCAGTAATGATTAGTAACTCACCTGTATAAAAGTTCCCTTTTTCCATTACGTCTTTCATGCGAACCATGCCATACGCTGTAAAACAAGACGGTTTATGTATAAAAATGAAAACACACATAGAAAAAGATATAAAGTTATACACTGAAGTAACACGTGGAGATCTAGCCAATTTTTAATATTTGATTTAGAATTCTACCCTGCTTTCATTCAATTGAAAATGGGGAAAGACAGAACTCTAATTATGAAAAGGACACCGACTTCACATTGTTTACGCCACCGTTTGTTCTGTCAAGACAGTAAGGCACACAGAGGAGGACGAGGGGTGACAGTGGCTCTTGCTTTCCTATTGGGAAGAATTTCATGTTACTGATTACGAAGTTCGCAATTGACTTAAATAGATCAAGTGCTGTAAAGGAAGTTCCGACTTGAGACACTGACAGAGCTGTGCTCTGTCCCAGGAAGGATTTGGCTTCAGTTGTCTTTCTTCCACTTAGCCACGTTCAATAAGGATGGGCATACTTGACAAACTGAGTGGAACGTTAATAATGAGTGCTTATTCATTGACTGACCTAGGATTTTCTGTGAGTTGAGGATGACCTTGAACTTCTGGTCCTCATGCCTTTGCCTCCTGAGAGCTGGGGTTACGGCCTCGTGCCGGTATGCCCAGCTTTAATAGGGTAATGCCATTTGATTTACTTCAACTTCTTAAGAAGTATGAGACAGCACCTTTTTATGTAGAGTCTTCATAGGTCTGGAACTCTATTTAGTTGGCCTCAAACTTGTGGTGGTCCATCCAGTGGCCAAGTCCTGGGGTTTCACGACACCCTGCTAAACAGGGTTGCTACACAGGGTTATTTACAGCAGACAGCATGGTCTGCTAGTGCCTTGAAGAAATAAGTCTCCCTTCCCTTCATCCCTTCTTTGCTTCTGGGGATGATGTCCTATTTGTCTTCCTATACTCATTCAGCCCAGCAGGTGGCTACCGGCAAGCCGGACACAGGTCTCTTATGGGACCCAGTATGCCTCAGGGAAAGTACTGCTATTTTTAGAACTAATGTAGTTTCAGCATTTCACTACCATTTCTAGAGAGCTGGAAAACAAGCTACAAAAAAGTATGTCCTTCGTGACCAGATTTTCCAGAGGCTGCCCCATCACCACCATCTACAGAAATGAAAAGGACTATACAGGRATACAACAAGTGACTTCATGGTGACACTCAATTTAGAGGAAATGGGCACACAGGCATAAGTTACCGAATCTGACTCCAGAGAAGAAGACTAAACTTGAGAGCCTGGCTTAAGGCCCTTCTGGCAACCTGTCCTGATCTTCCCCATTCTGGGCACTTTGAAACTTGAAACATAAATTCTAGCTTTGAGGAAATGATTCTGTTGCATGTATACTTCAGTATACACTGTTTTTTCCCAGCTGTAATGTCTTTATTAGTGGAGAGTTTCTAGCACATCTGCCAGCTTTCTCTGATCCTTTTTTTTTTTCTGGCAAACATTTTTTTTTTATTTAATTTTCAGAATTTCAGTGAAGGCATTTTTCAGTGTTATACTACAACTAGATAACATTACGATGATATCTTGGTCTCTGGCTTCCTTACTAGTCTATGGAGTAGAGGATAGGCAACCTGTGTTGTTGTCGTTATATTCCTAATACATAGATTGACATTCAATAAATCCCGCTGCATGATGCGATAAGATCGTGAGGATTAGATTTAACTTTTAAAATGTTCTTATTTGTATGTATATGAGTGTTTTGCCTGCATGCGTGCATGTGTAGCATAGGCCTGCGGAATCYAGAAGAGGGCATCATATCCCCTGGAAATAGTTACAGGTAGTTGTGAGCTGCCAGACATGGGTGCTGGGAACTGAGCTCAGGTCCTCTGCCAAAGCAGCACACTGTCTTAACCAGTGAGTCGCCTCTGAGTGTGCGTGCATGTACATGCACATGTATGAGTGCAGGTGTGCATGTGTGTGTGTGTGCATGCATGCATRTGTGTATGTATATGTGTGTGTGTACATGCAATCATTCGGACATGTGTGCATATGCATGTATGAGTGCAGGTACCTCTGGAAGCCAGAAGAGACACTCTGAAGTGGGAGTAACAGGTGGTAGTTAGATGCTATGATGGTTGCTGTGAACAGGAGTGTGCTACAAGAATTAAGAATGTCCTTAATAGGTCAGCCATTTCTCCAGCCTTGAGCATGAGACTTTCTTAGTTTTTTTTTTAAGTACTTTTGTGAAAATCCAAATTTACTCCCTGAAATTCTCATATACAAATCCAAAGTTAGGAGCAACTTACTGTTAGTGGGTAGGTAATTCATGAGGTCATCGTATTCATTCGACTCAAGTTCATAACCCATGTTTTCCATGAAAGCCTTTATTTTTTCCAGATCAATTTGAGCTCCTTAGGAAAAGCAAGGGAAGGAGGAAAGCAACTGAAAATGCTAGTCATGTCCATGTGTTAATTAAAGTGTGAGCAATAAAAGGAATGACATGGAGGAAAGCCGTGTCCTAGGACTCTGAACCAAAACTGCCTCCCTTGTTCCGCCCATAACCTCCTAACTACTGCTCTGCCAAGAAATCTATAAGGAGTTGGGTAAGTCTTCTGAGCTTTATCTGGAGACTACTCAGACTTACAACTCTCATAAAATAGACTTGAACTGTTGTGACCACACTGAAAGTTCTTGTTTTCCCAGGTTGTGTTTAAAGCAGCAAATGACCAAGCAACTTAAGAAACAAAGCAAGTTAGCAGGTAAGAGTTGTCGTTGCCCAAAATGTGAAAAGCAAAACATGGAGTCCAGTTTTCCCCAGTTTCTAACTCACCCTGTAAACTCTTGATGGCATCCATCACCTTGTACTTGTACACCTTCCCGGAAGCTGTAAAGCAAGACACACCAGCTGCAGCGCTACACATGGGATACAGCTCACACCAGCTGCAGTGCTACACTTGGGACACAGCTCACACCAGCTGCAGTGCTACACTTGGGACACAGCTCACACCAGCTGCAGTGCTACACCTGGGACACAGCTCACACCAGCTGCAGTGCTACACCTGGGACACAGCTCACACCAGCTGCAGTGCTACACCTGGGATACAG
>BDUI01008068.1:11448-24848 GCA_002335545.1 Apodemus speciosus
TGAAGACATGTATATTCCTCAATCTTAAGTTTTACCGTAATGAAATGCTTAGTTCATTTTAAAATTCCTATTTTTAAAAACGAGCTTACTCTCTCTTTTCTCTAGAAGGTTCTCAAAATACGCTGCGGCAAAAGCTGGTATATTGTCCGGTTGCTCCCTCAGAATCTCCCGTGTCAGCCCTTCAAGAAGATTTCCAAATCCTTGTGGAATTCGGTAGTGGGTATTGGAGAAAGGAATCGACATCTCCTCGGAAAGAATTGCCTATGGTACCTAAAGATTCAGTAAAAAGTGCCTAATTTAAATTATATAATCACAAGTACCACAAACCAACTCATTATCACAACTCAAATCATTTCTCAAACATGCATACCATATTTTGGACTTTAAAATGAACAAAGTCACGAATCCAAGCCCTGGTGCTCTATCTCAGTAGTTCTGAATTAAATCCATGCAAACCCTATTGTGGCAGACGTGAAATGATTCTCACGAACTGTTCCCTGACTTCCATAGACAGGCTGCATCACCAAGGCTGTGCATACACACATACATACTAAATAAATGAATGAATTCACCCCACCAAGTCTACCCATTTCTCCTAGAGTTTTGAATTCTACCACTGAACTATTTTGTTTGTTTTCTGAGACAGAGTCTCTCTACATAGCTCTGGCCGTTCTGGAACTATTTAGACCAGGCTGCCCTGTAATTCAKAGATCAACCTACCTCTGTCTCCCAAGTACTGGGATTAGAGCCAGACTGGTATATAAACACCATGCTTGGTGAATTATAGTATTATAAATGCAGATCCATTAAATTGGACAAATTCGTATTTTCAAAGTTAGAGAACTACGGTTTTCACTAGATATTAGGTCCTTTGTCCTTCTGTCCTTAAAAGGTGAGGGTAGATTTTGCTAGCCCACAATATTKAAGAGACAATGATTGCTGAGCTGCTGGTATAATCAGTCCTCTTTACATTGCTGAGAAGAAACTGTTTCAAGTCCAGCACTTGGGAGGCAAGAGAAGGTGGATCTTTGTGAGTTCAAGGTCAGCCTGGTCTACGGGGTGAGTTCCAGGACAGCCAGGGACAACACAGAGAAACCCTGTCTCGAAAACCCTAAAATCAAACAAAAAGCAAGCAAGCAAACAAAAAACAAGTTTTTCTAGAAATTATAATTTGTTGAATAGTTTCACTTGTTTTTCAGTCCCAACTTCTGAAACATGGTCTATAATGYTCTGAAGGGCCTCTGCCTTCTGAAAAGGGATTAAGAAAGGGAGATCGTGATTTYGGGAGTCAGCTTTTGAAGTTCGGGGTGTCTTATTTTCTGGTTTTGTCTATTTTATTATTCAAGGACTGGTTTAAAGGTGGCTGACAAAAGATCTGGCCACTGAGAAAAGAGAGCTTTGGACCTGGGCTTGTGCTACCCAGAGAAACACAAAGGCGACGCTTGTTGGGGTCGAGGCTGGAGGACTAGAGGTTTAACAAGGCTTATCCTTGGAGACTCTTCCCTTTCTCTCTTTTGGGCACAAASAGGAGATTAGATATCGAATCTTGAGAGCTGTGTAAAGCCCTGAACCGGGCGGGGGAGGACAGGCGGTCGAGGGGGAAGGCAGGTCAAACCGTGGGCGGGACGTCGATGACCTAGCGTTCCAGATTCTCCGAGAAAGGGCTTGCCAGGCTCCCTATCTGGTCCAGGAGTTGCGGGAGTGTTGGAGATGCGGAGATACTACGACACGAATGAAAAAGGCGAAGCCTCCACATTGGAGAGGGAGTGGGGGAAACTGCCTCACCTCTTCTTTCTCTTCAAGCTGGTGCGGATGGTTCCAGTGTTTTATCTCGTTGCTGGGTAACCGTTTTTTTCTTTTTTTTTCTTTTTTTTTTTTTTAAACTACGGAGGCCGGGAGGAGAGGGGAGCGTCCTGCGCTGCGCCGCACGTACTGAAGGCTTGAGGGTGGGGCCCGCTAGATAGACCCTCCCCGGCCCCGCCCACCACGCAAGACCACGCCTCTGTCCCTGTCCCCGCCTCCGCCTGAGGTCTCTTCCTGAGTCCCGCGGGCCTTCACAAACATGGTTACCCCGGGGCCTGTGTTTGGGCTAGTGCTGCTCATAATCGCGCGGGTCAGCAGAAGTGCAGGTGAGGTGTCACAGCTCTGCCGGACCCTTGCCTTTCAGATCCTCTGCAGGATCTTGGCATGCGTCCCCTTTAAAGGTCTGGTTTGAGTCAGAACTGGTCTTTTCCCACCTAGTCCTGGCTCAAGGTACTTACTGCTGGCTTTTCCACGCAGGGTACTTCATTTGCAGCATAGGAGGCGGAGGGAGACTTCAGTTTACCCATTGGAGCAGGCTCCAATGTCCCCAGACCGAAGCCTTTAGGAGAGCTCAAAGAGAAGGGGGCGAAGCTAGTTAGATAATATTTGGAAACAGGTGTCTGAGTCATCCAAAATACTTCAACACTCACCCCCTCAGTAGTGCCCTTGGGGAGGGCTTCTATCCGGATGGGTGCCTTGAGGGAATTAAATTTTTACTAGTTTAAGTGGTTATTAGGGCTAAGAAATACAACCCCCTCACTAGCTCAGAATAATTTAAGGTTCAGTTCTGATTTTTGATGCAGCCTAAGAGATATTGAGGGGTAAGACTCATCACACTGGGGAGGGAGCTGATTCACACTGGCCGTTGTGCAGGTCGCAGCTTGTCATCTGACTAACCTGGACTGGACATTGCTCTCAGCATGGAGATACCAAAAGATAGGAATCTATTCATTCAAAGTACAGGGTTGATGCTGGATCCACCCACCCCCTTCTCTTCTTTGGATCACTGAAAGAGTGGACCCCAAAGACTGTCGATAAATGAAATCTGAGGGGTTGGGACTATAGCTCAGTGGTAAAGCTCTTGCCTGGAATCCTAGGAAGTTGGGTTTCCATTACCACAGCAAATAAAATGGAGGTTGGAGTGGGAAGAAGTGGCATGATTCTGTTGTATCAGGCACCGGACCGACTGTCGGTGAGCTTTCAGTTTCAAAGCTATACCCTGTGCTGGTCGTTCYCCACCCCCCAACCCTCTCATGGTTTGGGGGACCCATCATAGGAGGTGGGGAGAAGGTAAAGACAGTAGAGTCACTATTTTCTAAGTTTTTCTTTTAAGGGCTGTCAAATTTAATTTTATTACATTTGTTTTATTTGCTTTGGGTCATAGTAGGTGACCTTGATTGCCTTGACAGTATTCATTCGTTCCCCCCCCCCCCCGATCTATCTCCCTTAGCTCTTCCTTGCAAATCCTACTAAACATCTTTCCTTTAACTCTCTCCTTTTGCTCATGTTTGAAGGCAATAAAAAAATTACATTTAACCGTGGAAGGGCCTGTACATTCACTACCCGGTTTGAGAACTATAACTCTGATTTGTATCGAGACTGCCAGTCAAGTCCTCCTTAGTATGTCTGCTTGTTTCCCAACAGAAGTAACTGTCATCCTAAGAATTTTTGTTAGTCTACTTATAATGGTGTCTTCCCCACAGCGCTCATTCTTGTTTTCCACTTCAAGTCCCAAAATGAAGGGAAAAATCCAACACCTTAAAAAAATCTGTGTTTGGATATGCCTTGTGCTCGTGAGGTGTGGTTCTTTTGTTCATTGTTCAGTTCCTCAGTATGTGTCTCTGCCTCTTCCTCTTAGAATGGGAGCTTTATCAGAATAGGGCATATAATTTTTCTATGCATTACCATCGCAGTGTAACTGCAGCAAAAAGGAAATTGCAATACCTTTGGCAATTAGATGACGTGGATTCTAATTCTGTCATAAACTTCCTTCTGAGGCCAGTCAAGGACATTACTGTCTTCTGTATCTTAAGAACCTTGTCACATGTGTAAGCTGTTAGTAGATTGTAAGATCCTTGGCAGCAAGAATTTTTATCTATTATTGGAATTATTTTTCCTTCCAGTGTTACAGTCTCAATGTGTAAAGTACTAGGTATCATTAAAGAGATATTTGTTGAATTCATAGCCGTTCTAATTATTCTTAAAAATTGCATAATGTATTTGTGCCCTTGATGGGTAATATGGTTAGGTTATATCTCTTGATCAGTGAGTAACACAATTATACTCTTATTATAAAGATATTTTCTACCTCTAATTTTTTTTTTGTTCACCATAAATCCATTCACAAAGAGGTTCTATAAATGAACCTCTTTGACAAACAGACTGGCTTGAAAAGGCATTCCCCATCCTATGGGCTGTAACATTGTTGCCTATGTAAGCAATATTTTCTTCACTCTGTTCTATTAACTCCAGATCTCTCTCTGCTCAGCTCTTATTTATGCATTTGCTTTTCAGCTTTTGTTCTGTATCTACCCGAGACAGGGCCCTCCCACACATATGCCTCCCGGTTTCCCCAGCAGGCTGCCAACCTGCTTATGCAATTCTGGGGTGTTGTGGTCCCAGAGTATTTTGCTCATGGTACATGGCATCTTGAGCTTGTTAAGCCTTCTGGATAATCTTTGATGGTCATGTAGGCTTCCTGATGGAACTAGCTCCGGAGTGAGAAAGAGAACTGAGGGTCCTTAGGGTTAGCCTGTTACTTAAAGAGCAGTATTAATAAGCCACCAGGCTTGGGAAGGGACCCCCATTAGCTCTACTGCCACATTCTGTTAAGTATAGCCTCAGGGCCTGCCATCTTTTGTAGCTTCCAGGGAGGAAAATGTCAGCTTTGTTAATTCTAATTCTCTTCCCAGTCTATCACTTTTACTTGAGAAAAAAACCAAACCAAACCAAAACAAACCAAAAAGCCCTTAATTTTGTAAATTATTTCCTTTGGAGGATTTTTAAAAACTCTCCCCTGCTGAGCCAAATTGGGATGTAAGTTTTATGATTTTCCTACTTAAATTTCTATGAGCTCACTGGGAATCATTTGGATCAATGCTTGTTATTTAAAAAGTACTCTGATATAGGCTATGAGTTAAAAATAGAAGTGATCTCGTTAAAGTGAATTCTTACTCAGTCTTGTTAGTGACTCTTAGCACAGAATCCAATATGCAAGTATGCCTCCTCTTTGCTTGTGAAATGGTGACAAGACCTTTTCTCAGAGATTTTTAACCTTCTGTCTCTAGGTCTGCAGCAAAAGATGATCTTATTTTTGTCGCCTGATTTATCTAAGCTTACTGGAAAGGAAGGATTGTCACAGTCATGTGTGGTATACCAGATCATCAAAGACAAAAAAACAACAAACAAACAAGAACAGTCAACCAAATGACAACAACGACAAAATAAGCAACAGCGACCCCCAAGAGAAAAGACTTGAAGGGATTTGGCATTGATAGGATGGAGAGCAGGAGCTAAAGATGCAACGTTAGAGGAGCTGTGAGCTACTAGGAATGGGTACAGGGAAGGAAGGGGTTTACTTTTCTTATAAACACCATCTGTGAGGTGCATGGAAGGTTCATTTTAGTGACTTAAGGAGGGACGTTAAATTTTAGAGCCAAGTTTTAGAGCAAGGGTCGGGGGGATTCACCATGACCTATGAAGGGGAAGGAAGAAGAGAATGTATGTTAGTTGTTATCCTGGGTTCTAAGTTTCTCTTAATGGTCATGTTCTGCTGTGATGCATTTCATTAGAAACTGTTCTGACTATGTTTATTTAATCTGTACCAACAGGACCTGGTTTTGGAAGATTAAAAGGCTTAAGTAGACTCATATTCTTTTGCATAGGGACTATATGTTACTTGCTCTTTTTACCAGATCCACTTGATGCTGAATCTCCCTGATTATGTTCTCCTAAGTGTTTGTTGATGTTTTTAGGTACTGATTTTCGCTTTGCTTCATACATTGATAATTACATGGTGCTGCAGAAGGAGCCTTCAGGGGCCGTGATCTGGGGCTTTGGTATACCTGGGGCCACAGTGACAGTGACCTTGTGCCAAGGTCAGGAAACCATCATGAAGAAAGTGACCAGTGTGAAAGGTAAGGAAGCCCATTCTCTGTTCAGTTATTGTCCTCTTCTGCCACCTGCTGGATTATCTGAAAATGAATGCTTATGGCTCCAGCTCAGGTTGTCAATCCATCATCCATCCATCCATCCATCCATCATCCATCCATCCATCCATCCATCCATCCATCCATCATCCATCATCCATCCACCCATCATCCATCCATCCATCCATCCACCCACCCATCCATCATCCATCCATCCATCCATCATCCATCCATCCATTTATCCATCCATCATCCATCCATCATCCATCCATCCATCCACCCACCCATCCATCATCCATCCATCCATCCATCCATCCATCCATCCATCCATCCATCCATAAGAGTTATTAGAGTATTTACTGTGTGGGTAGGCACTGAAGATACCATGGTAACAAGGCTCAAAGTCCCCTTAGCCAAGGAGCTCATTGAACAGAACAAATTATGTAGTTGTTGGATGAACACATAAAATATATGCCGAGTTCTAAGAGATAGAGAAGACATCCACCCCAGTCTAGTTGCTGTGGAAAGCGGACACAGAAGTTGATAGTTGGGATGAACCATACATGCAAGAGAGGCAGGTGCTCTAGAGGTGAGAGGGTGGCTCAGAGGTTAAGAGCTCTTGCTGCTTTTGCAGAGGACCTGGGTTCTGTTTCCAGCACACACACAATGGGTGACTCATAACTCCTTGTAACTTCAGCTGCAGGGGATCTGGTGCCCTCTTCTGGTTACTCTGGGCACATAGACACATGCCTACAGACACACACACACACACACACACACACACACACACACACACACACACTAAACTTGAAACAAAGTCCTAGCATTTTTAAAAAGAGAGTCAATTTGGAGATCTTGTGAAGAACTTGGATTTTTAATTTACTGTCTGGATTCTGATTCTGACTGTCATTTCTAGGTATGTAATTTGAACATATTAAATAATCTCTGTGACAGTTTGTTTTCCATGTATAAAGTGGAGGTGGCACTAATTCATAATGGATTATTATCAGGAGTAAATGCATATAAAGTAGTTGGAACAGTCCTTGGCATATTAACTTGAGCGGTCATTATTGTTACCACTACTGCTACTATTATTTATTCAATTATTCAAATATTTATTGAGTACCTACTATGTGCCAGATACTGTGCTAGGTACTGATGATTAAGTGATAAAACAGATGTAGCCTCTCCCTTAATGAAGCCTGAAGGTTAGGGGAGGAGGCAGGAAAATAAAGAACACTCCTAGTTCTTTGAGATATGCCACAGTAAGGAAGGACAGTGTGTTTATGTTTATATGTGTGTGTGTGTGTGTGTGTGTGTGTGTGAGAGAGAGAGAGAGAGAGAGAGAGAGAGAGAGAGAGAGAGAGAGAGAGAGAGAGAGCTTAGCAAGGTAGTAGAGTAATGGACTTAATTTAAGACTGGTCTTGAAAGAGGGAACATCCTGGATCTAAACACAGGGATTAGAGCACATCAGTAACATTGGAGAAATCCCATGGAAGTAGGTTGGTCTGGGACACTGGGCTAAGTGACTGATGGTGGGTGACAAGAGATGGGCCAGTATGGCAGCTTGTCTATCTCTGCTAAAGCATTTAAATCCTGGATCTTCAGACTTTAAGCAATAAAAGCACATGAGCAGACTGGTAGGCAGTCGTCAGATAGGGTTGGCAGGGCTGTTAGGAGGCTCTTATGATATGCAGGTACACATGATGAGGCCTTGGCCTGGGAGTAAAGTATGGCTGTGAGGATGAAGGTTCAAGGGCAGAATAAAGGGGTCCTCTGAGGAAGGGATAAAGATGTATAAGAGTGGGTGCCGGGAACTGAACTATTCAGGCCCACTACAGGAACAGCCTGTCCTCCTAACAGCTGAGCCCCCTCTCTAGCCTCTCTTTGTGATCTGAGATATACTGAAAGTGAAGAATTTCAAAATTGCCAATGTTCAGTGCCTAGTTTTTTTTTCAGCTGAGAATTGTATTGAAGTAAGTGCTGGTTCTTCTATTTCCATTCCCTAAAGGGTGGGATCATAGGGATGAACTACCACACCCAGGTTACATAATGCTGGGGACTGAATCCAGGGCATTGTACATGCTAGGCAAGTACTCTATCTGTTAAGCTATATCCCTAGCCTACTTTTGCAAGCATATGAAATACTAGGTTTAATTATTGGCATTTACATGTATGTATTGTTGTATTTTGCTCCTATTCATTCCCCTGCCCTTCCTTCACCCCTTGCCTGACTTATCCTCTGTCGTTGTTGCTTTTGAGACAAGAATTCTCTGTGTGGTCCTGGAACTTGCTCTGTAGACCAGACTAGTGCATATTAATTTTCATAGATGTTTAGTCAGTTGATATTCCTATTGGTAGTAAATAAAAGCTCCCCTTCCCCACATCCTCACCAGTATCTGATGTCATTTGTTTTCTTAACGATAGTCTTTGTGACTGAGATGCCATAGACTTTACTCCTTCTTCCCCAGATAATATAACCAAGTATCAAGACAGAAATTTCCCCTCTCCACCGATGTAGAATTATTGAACGCAGGTCACATATTCTGTTTGTTCCAGAGAAGCAAGAATAATACAAGGCTGTCACTTTAGAACCCACCCTAAGGTGTATCTCCCACAACATATCATTTTCATAAGCAGTTTTATTCATATAAAGCATACTTTTTATTTCATTCTTGCTTGGTGGTGGATTTGATTTGTAAGCTATAGAATAAATGTAGGTCATATGGCATGGTTTAGGCAGTAAGGCATCCTTTACCCTCAAGCTACATTTAAAAGCCACAGGATCACATTTCAGCTGAGGAAGCATCAGGGTTCTGTGTGGAGAAGAGACGAGAGCTGTTTCTTGTGAGCCCTCGGTTTCCTTTTAGGGAGATAAAGGCCATGGGTATCCCCTCCCCTTCTTGGTATTCATCACAATAACCTGAAAAAACTTAACATCTGAGTTGATTAATAAGAAGAAAAGCAAGAAAATGCTTTATGACTAATCATGTCTCTAAACAAGTTATTTTCATTTTGTCCTTGTGATTGTGGTTTCCATCTTGAGTTACCTGGGGAAGACAGAGAGAAAAGAGAGATAGACAGCTCTTTCTCTGTGTATACCCTTGGCTGTATTATGCAGATCCGTTCTCAGAGGTAAACCCCCAGACATGCTGTTACATGTGAAAACATGAAGCCTTAGTCAATTTTTTTAAGATTTATTTATTTTATTATTTTATATGAGTACACTGTAGCTGTCTTTAGACACACCGGAAGAGGGCATCAGATCCCATTACAGATGGTTGTGAGCCACCGTGGGGTTGCTTGGAATTGAACTCAGAACCTCTGGAAGAGCAGTCAGTGCTCTTAACCGCTGAGCTACCTCTCCAGCCCAGCTTTAGTCAATTTGCATGGCTTTCTTATCAGTGTAGCCCTGGGTTGGAGTTCATTTTTGTCATTTACTTGATGGAGTGCTTGGCAAACCAACAAGCCTTAGAGAACTTGGACCTGACTGGCCAAAGAGGTAACAGGTAGCAAA
This sequence comes from Apodemus speciosus, assembly GCA_002335545.1. Lineage (NCBI taxonomy): Eukaryota > Metazoa > Chordata > Mammalia > Rodentia > Muridae > Apodemus > Apodemus speciosus. The sequence continues at coordinate 20,917 of BDUI01008068.1, forward strand.
TGGCTACTGTGCATAAGGCAAGACCAGAGCAGCTGTGGCTCAGAAGGCCAAGAACCAGCAGAAAGCCCACTGGATGTTGCTGAATTCAGTGACAGTGAGCTTCAAGGTCGGGGGCTTAGATTACTATTTGAACCCATCCTAGTCGACTTGATGGGTTAGCATACTTCCTAAAAGCTCTTAAGTGCCCCGTGTCATGCTCCTCCTCATGCACCCTGTTCTGAGCTAACAATCCAAAGACGAACTCTCCTCATGGAACACGATGGCTTCTGACTTTAGACTCTCACGCCTGCCCTTAACATCACAGGGCTATACTTACTGCAGACAGTGTACACGTTGAAGCAGGTCCTATAGTTTGTATGAGTTACCACTTGAGCCCATGTGCCCATCAGTGAGTGCTCTGCAGTGCAAGTTTCTCCTGCTTTTCAACATCGTGTCAGGGCGTAGTTTCTTTTTCTGAAATAGKAGAGGAAAAATGCTAGAAACCAAAAGACCTCAGGCTAACTAGCCAGGAAGGAAGCTTTTTGAGAAGTTGAAGGCAAATTTCTCTGGTATGAAAGATGTTGGGATCAAGACTCATTCTCCAGGTTGAGCCTTCCTCASTCAGGTTCTAGGCCCTGTGACCGGGAGCTCACTCGTYTTCTGGCTGCAGTGAAATGGTGGCACTGTTTGGCCAATTTCCTTTCCTGTCTTTTTGTTGTTGATGTTGTCTTAGTTAGGGTTTTATTTGAAGAGATCCCATGACCATGGCAACTCTATAAAGGAAACCATTTACTTGGGGCTGGCCCACAGTTCCGAGGTTTAGTCTACTGTCGTCATGGTGGGCTGCATGGTAGCACATGGGTAGAATTGGTGTTGGAGAAGGAGCTGAGAGATCTACATCTGGGTTGGCAGGCAGCAGGAAGAGAGAGACTTGAGCCTCCTTGAACACTGAAACCCCAAAAGCCCAAGCCCAATGACACAATTCCTCCGAGGCTCCACCTACTTCTTCAAGGCCACACCTCCTAATGCCTCTCCTTAAGCAAATATCCGAGCCTTTTTGGGGGCCAGTCTTATTCAAACCACTCTTGGAAATGCTGGGGAGAGNAACTCTCCTCATGGAACACGATGGCTTCTGACTTTAGACTCTCACGCCTGCCCTTAACATCACAGGGCTATACTTACTGCAGACAGTGTACACGTTGAAGCAGGTCCTATAGTTTGTATGAGTTACCACTTGAGCCCATGTGCCCATCAGTGAGTGCTCTGCAGTGCAAGTTTCTCCTGCTTTTCAACATCGTGTCAGGGCGTAGTTTCTTTTTCTGAAATAGKAGAGGAAAAATGCTAGAAACCAAAAGACCTCAGGCTAACTAGCCAGGAAGGAAGCTTTTTGAGAAGTTGAAGGCAAATTTCTCTGGTATGAAAGATGTTGGGATCAAGACTCATTCTCCAGGTTGAGCCTTCCTCASTCAGGTTCTAGGCCCTGTGACCGGGAGCTCACTCGTYTTCTGGCTGCAGTGAAATGGTGGCACTGTTTGGCCAATTTCCTTTCCTGTCTTTTTGTTGTTGATGTTGTCTTAGTTAGGGTTTTATTTGAAGAGATCCCATGACCATGGCAACTCTATAAAGGAAACCATTTACTTGGGGCTGGCCCACAGTTCCGAGGTTTAGTCTACTGTCGTCATGGTGGGCTGCATGGTAGCACATGGGTAGAATTGGTGTTGGAGAAGGAGCTGAGAGATCTACATCTGGGTTGGCAGGCAGCAGGAAGAGAGAGACTTGAGCCTCCTTGAACACTGAAACCCCAAAAGCCCAAGCCCAATGACACAATTCCTCCGAGGCTCCACCTACTTCTTCAAGGCCACACCTCCTAATGCCTCTCCTTAAGCAAATATCCGAGCCTTTTTGGGGGCCAGTCTTATTCAAACCACTCTTGGAAATGCTGGGGAGAGTTTTTTGTTTTTTGGTTTTTTTTTTTTGTTTGTTTGTTTTTGTTTTTGTCACTAGCCATGTGTGTTGAAAAAGCTAAGGGAAAATAATTAATAGCTCTGAGTGCACTGGGTGAATACAGGAGGCTGAGAACTAGTCCTGTGTGAGGCTCTCTGGCAGTTGACCCCATCCGCGCACACGGAACAGTGCTGCAGGCGGAAGCACCCGGCCTCAGTGAGGTGTGTCAGTGCCGGAAGCCTGGAAAGACCTTGGCAAGCCTGTATTAGGACAGATTGGAACGTCTGCCTGTTCATAAGTGTGAGCCATACGGAGCACATCACACCTGTGCCACACAATCTGTACTGGCTGCCCACTGTTTCCAAAACAGTGATTTTTCTGGTGTAGGTTGAATTTTGCATTTTATATGCTGATGCCTGGCTATTGGTCAGAGAGATACAGTAGTGAGCACGTGGTCCTGGGTATAGCTGACCCTCTGGAGGAAGAGCCCCTAGCACTGCTCTTCAGAGGACAAACATTAAGACATTTCCTCCAGCACTCCAAGCAGCCTTTAAGGCTTCAGTTTTTACTATCTCGCAAGTGCTCATCTGGACAGTTCCTGCTTCTGCTTGGTTGTTGCTCCCTAGGGAGGAACCGTGGGCAGTGTCCAGCATGGCGGAGGCGCTCAGATGGGATTTCTGTAATTATTTCTTCTCAAAGGTTAGGGCAATAACATTACAATTCTCTATTTCCTGGTCTCCTCATTCTTTCCCTTTGGATTTACATTGGTCAGTGGCAACTGATAAGCTGGATTATGGATGACATTTTTATGTTAAAATGTTTGCTTCCTTTGCCTTTTCTAGGTTCCTGTTTCACTGCTCCAGTGTTTTCATGTTTTCTGGTTGTTCTTCTTCTTTTTTTTCTTCTCTTAAATCTCTGTGTGTGGTGTTGACAGCAGTGATCCAGTGGCTGAGAAGGGCAATGGGAGTTGAGGTTTCTAGGAAGCAAGCTGTGAGTGTCTAAAATAGGGTCTTTCACGGCTTCTCCTTTCTTTAGTGGCGTCGCAGACCCTCAAGTCCTGTATGTCACTCTGAAATATTTGACTGGGATAAAATGCCCTTTTCACTGAGATCAGTTTATGTGCTCCTACTGCTTGTTGATGCGTGCATTTCTCCATGCGCCTGTGCACTGACGGGGACCCAGTGCCACTGACTGTTACTGCTTGTTAGCACCATGGAAGCAGGTGACCCTGGCAAGGGTGACCCTGCTTAGGAAAGGGAAGATTCAGATTAGAAATGAGCCTCTGAACAGCACAGGCTCACATGTGATTGGATAATTGCAAGTCAGTTTGGGGTGCTGTGTAAATCAGAAAGATTAGATTATGGTAATATTGACAGTTGGATGGTGTAATGAGAATTTCTGTTTTATAGTTTTTTTTTCTTGTCAACTAACCGTCCTTGAATTTTAATCTATGTGTATTTTTGTCTCTCCTAATTTAGGATTATAACTGGGTAACTAATTTTTCCTTGTAAACGCCTTAGTTAAAAATAAGGAGGGATTGGTACAGATTAAGGATAAAAAGGCCGCTGTTCTCAACAGCTCCATCCCCTGCCTGGAATTTGGCCAATCCTTATACACTTTGTCACAGAGCCTGGGCTTAGCCACAGATGAGGTGTGGTGGGTGTTTAGCTCTGCTGTAGGTGGTTGGTTGATTAACCCCTTGGAGTCTGTTCTCGTTTCAGCACCCTCCAACACCTGGATGGTGGTACTGGATCCTATGAAGGCCGGGGGACCTTTTGAAGTGATGGCACAACAGATTTGGGGGATGAGGAATTTCACCCTGGGAGTCCACGATGTCTTGTTTGGAGATGTCTGGCTTTGCAGTGGGCAGAGTAACATGCAGATGACGGTTTCACAGGTAATGGAGCATCTCAGCTGACAATCAATGTTGGTGACAATGAAGGAGAAGGAAAAAGGAGTAACAAGAAGGAAGGCTGCCTCTGCTCACTAAGAACTTATCGCCGGGTGGT